>APFE031471552.1:19293-42886 GCA_000404065.3 Pinus taeda
ATTCAATTAAAGAAATGATGTGGCCACACACCACAATATGCCATATTAATATGGCCACGACACAAATAACATGTGCCTCCGAACTTTTGTTAACCACTCCAACCAACTCATAACTGCCATCAAACAGAGCGCCAAAAAAAACAGCACTAAAAAAAATACCAAGTGGGGAGGCCATAAGGTTGGAAATTGGCCCACCCACACTAAATTTAAACGTAATTGCCAATGGCCCATCGGCCTCACCTTGTTTAATCCATCAGAAAACTAAAACTAATATATGAACCTTGATTACCATTCGACTAGGGAAGGAGTAGAGGCCGAATGGAGAAAAGTGCGCACAAGGGCTAATGTAGAACATTGACATTGTGGCTAAGGTGGAACCATGACTAGCATGTTTTTTGTGACAGATTCTTACGGAATATTTGCAGGTATATTCTTTGATTCTTGAGGAATCTAAAATATTCCTTGGAGGGTGTTTTTTCATAGTGTCATATTCATGCCAAGTTAATACTCAAAAGAACTAGAATTTTGCAAGGAACACAATGGTGTGGTCCATTTCCTCATCTGAGCAGCAAAATTTCATAAAGTTTAGTAGTGAGGATTCTTTATAAAACCTTCAGGAATCTAAAATTTTCACTTAGAGGATGACTTTTGATAGAGGCAGAATGTTTCCGACTTCATAGTCATTTTTCACATAATTTCACAAGGAGCACAGTGGTGTGCTCAGAATTTTCACCTGAGCACCAGATTATTTTACCATATCCAAGAAGGAATATTTGGTGAATCTTCAAGATTCCCAATGGTCCATATTTGATGGTGTCAAAAAGGGGCTAAGTTTATATTCGTTTGACACAATTTCACCACAATTTCAATGGTGATATCCATTTTTTCAATAGAGCTTTGCAATTTCAGAGAATCCCCGAAGGTGAAGGTATATGATGCATTATGCCATGTATTTATTTTTATTTTTTGAGATGATGATTTTTTTGTTGATATCCTTGTTACCATTATGTTGAAGGATACTTGTATGCCGCATCATGTGAGGAATTATTATCTTGTCATGCTGAAGGAGGGCCCATGTGAGTGAGAGTTCCTATAGGATAACATCTCATGGAAGGACAAGCCACTCTAGTTGAGGAAGGTTTTCCTTATAATGAAAAATAATAAACCATATACATCATCATCATTTTGTAGAATTTAATTAAGTGCCCTCTCCACCCTTGAAACTGAGCCCGAAGATGTAACCCACACTGGGTGAACTCCGTTATCAATGTGTGTGTGTGTGCTATGATTTTATGATCATCACTATGCTTCATCTTCTTTAAAACATGAACATGTGGTTTTTCATACTCTTTCATATGCAATTCTACTAACATCATAGAAGTAAAAGATCTTGGTTAATTCTAGTAGCTGAAGAGATCCAGATCAAGTTTGGTATTATAGTAGTATTCTCACTGATGTGAATTGTGAGTGCGAATGATAACCAGAGATTGAACATGCATCAAGAGAAGGAAAATGGAGAACAACAGGGATCTCTATGAGGACCTCCTCAGGATGGCACGCATGATGGACTTAATGTGTGTAGATTATGAGGAGAAGATGGCAAGAGAGGAATGAGAGAAAGAAAGAGCAGAGGACAATGCTCCATCTACCCCCTCGAGTGATCATTCATCTTCTTCATTGCCTTCTCATCATTCAGATGAGGATATCAATTAGAGCCTTCAAGCAAAAAATGTTTAATTAAGGATACTTCTACGAGAAGAAAAATAGGAGAAGCAAAGATTTCATCTTTAGTTATGAGCCACATAAGAGGCCTTGGAAAAATTGAATCACAATGAAGGCTTAGAAAAGACATCATCACCTACTTCAGAATCAGAAACTGAGGTAAACAGTGTTGATCATTCTTCAATTTATTTTTCACATGACACTATTTCTATTGGAAAAATGGAGGTACCCATTTAAGGAACGGGCATGAATCCTTACCAAGATGGGGTATAAAGGAGGAGGAATTGGTGTTAATGGCCAAGGAATGACTTAACCATTAGAGGTTGTACAAATACCTTGATTTGCAGGTTTGGGATACAATGAAGTATTGTGCTCAAAGATATTAGAATCTTCCAAATAATTGTTAAAGCCATCGGAGAAAGAGGATGATTTGAATGCATCACAATCCTCCCATGATAGTTCACATTACAGAGGAAAAGATAACGCAAGCTCTCATCACTAGAATTACATCAGAGACAATCAATAGAGGTATAAAAGGTCTCAATATTCTAGAGTTCATTTTGATTACAAGCATGCTGTTAGTGATGAGTAGAAATCATGGCATAGATAACGATATAGTTTTTGTGATTTTCGTAACCATGTGATTTCTAAGTGCTGGAAGAGAATGGTAGCAAGAAAGAAGATGAGACGTAAAAGGTATTCTCCACATCAAGGAAAGAAGAAGGTTAAGCAGGTTTGGAGGAAGAAGGCTTTTTTCAATCATTGCAATAGAGATGGCCATCAAAGAGCCACTTGTTGGAGGCTCCATCCAAGGCAACGTCTCAAGGACAAAGTGCCCATGCTGGAACAAGTTGGAGAAGTTGTTCAACAAATGAATTAGATATAGGATGATGACCCATTCACTTTGATGAGTGAGAGATGGTTTTACTAGATATAGCTTATTTTCATGGCCACATTTTGTAACCATGTGTTGCAATGTAATTGTAAATGTGATGATGCACTTCCATCACTTATTAAAGTAATACGGATGTTTTGGCCTTTTATTGATAGTTGGGGTATTGGTTTCTATTATGATGTAAAATTGACAAGAAAGTTTATGTTATAAACTCTTGGAAAGAATGTGGATTCTTGGGTCATGATTGGTCATGTAATTGATCATGTAGTTTGCAAATATTTTACTACAAGTTTGTAGAGGATGTCGATGTCAGTTCATCACTTATGGCTCCGAAGAACAAGGGTGGAGAAGGAAGTGTAACATGTTAAGGTAGTTGTTGTGCAGACAATGTAACACAATAGTTGTAAATTATGTTCATGATTTTGGAGGACCAAAAGCTCCTCAGTGGGAAGGAATGATCTAGGTGGTTCCAGAAATGCCCAAAAATAGAAGTGGCTTAGAAAAATCTCAAAAATAAAATTCGTCATATTGAAGTGAAACCAAAACTAAATCATAGTGCTCATCACCCTAATTCCAACAATGTGAATTATACTCAAATCTAAGTTTGTATGCTCAATATATAGTTGATCAAAGTTATGGTTAAACTAGGCCAAGTGGAAGCACTAATGAGACGAGAATTTGGAAATTTCCAGTGCACGTATTCCGACCACCAGAATGGGTGAATTGTACACCACGTTAATTTTTTTTGTTACCCCTAAAAGCATGCCAGTCGACTCATCTACTTTTTAATAACAACAAAATATTAAAAAAATGAGCGAGCGGGCCTAGTGGTCTTGCCCAACCCATGACCCACATAAAACATATATATCATATATAATATGACATGGTTGTAGGGTTTTTGACCATGAAATTGAGGTCAGCGAGACTTGAACCCACGCCGGCCAATGGCCATCCCACCCCACGTGGCAACCCCACACAACAATATGTCATATTAATACAACCACCACATAAATAACACGTGCTTCTGAACTTTTGTTAACCATTCCAACAAACTCATAACTACCGTCAAACGGAGCATGAAAAAAAAAATAGCACCAAAAAAAATACCAAGTGGGGAGGTTGTGGGGTTGGAACATGGGCTTCCCGCACTAAATTTAAACATCATGGCTAATGGCCCATCAGCTTCACCTTGTTTAATCTATCTGGAAACTAATATATGAACCTCACTTACCATTCGACTGGGGGAGGAGCAAAGGTTGAACGGAGAACAATGTGCACAAGGTATAAGGTGGAACCTTAACACAATGGCTAAGGTGGGACCATGGCTGGTACATTTTTAGCGATAGATTCTCAAGGAATCTTTGCAAGAATATTCTTTGATGCTTGAAGAATCTAAGAGATTCCCTGGAGGGTGATTTTTTTACAGTGTCAGATTCATGCCAAGTTTATACTCAAAAGAACCATAATTTGACAGGGAATGAGATGGTATGGTCCATTTCCCCATCTGAGTAGCAGAATTTCAAGTAGTTAGCAGTGAGGAAACTTTATAGAATCGTGAAGAATCTAAAATATTCCCTCGGAGGTTGATTTTTGATAGAGGCATAATGTTACCAACGTTATAGTCATTTTTCATAGAATTTTGCAAGGAGTGTACTGGTGTGCTCAGAATTTTCATCTGAGTACCTAATTTTTTAGCATATCTAGGAAGGAATATTTGGGGAATCTTCGAGATTCATGGGAGTCTAGATTTTGACGGTGTCATAAAGGGGCAATTTTATAGTCGTTTGACACGATTTCACTCCATGACTTCAACGATGATGTTTGTTTCTTTTAGCAGATATTTGTAATTTCAGACCATCCCTGAAAGTGGAGGTATATGATGCAGTGATACCATATCTTTCTTTTGATTTGTTGAGATTATGATTTTGTTGTTGAGATCCTTGTTACCATTATGTTGAAGGATACTTGTATGTCATGTCATGTGAGAATTTATTATTTTTTCATTCTAAAGGAAGGCCCATATGAGTGGGAGTTCCTATAGGAGAATGTCTCGTGGAGAGATAGGCCACTCTAGTTGAGGAAGTTTTTTCTTGTAATGACAAAGAAAATACGACGTACATCATCATCATTTTTTGACATTTAATGAAGTGACCTCCCCATTCTTGACACCGGGCCCAGAGATGTAACCCACAATGGGTGAACTCCGTTATCAATGTGTGTGTGTGTGCTTTGATTTTATGGTTGTCATTATGTTTCATCTTCTTTAAAATATGCACATGTGGTTTTTCATACTCTTTCATATGCAATTTTTCTAACATCACAGAAGTAAAAGGTCTTGGTTAATTTCAATATTTAAGGGGATCAAGATAAACTAATTGTGCATGCTTATGATATTGTTCATGGTGTTTTTACATGTTTATTTTCTATCTATTCATACATTAGCAAATGGGTTATTGATTCTTGGTTGCTTTGATAAAAAATTCAAAAATTTAATTAGCCCTCACACTACTGATTCACCACCCCCTCACCCTCAGTAGTGACCTCATTTCCAACAATTGGTATCAGAGTAGCGTTCTCTTGGTGAAGCTTTATCGCTTGAGAGAATATCGTGGGACCATGGAAAAAAACATAAGGAAACAATCTCAGAAGAAGATGAGATGCAAATAGGTTAAGAGTGCTGCAAAACCTTAAGAACCTCTTTTGTTGGCAAAAGGTATGTCAATTAGTATTTTTCAGTGATGGAAATTTTCCTTGAATCCTCGAGATGTGAGGAAGGTGTGTTTTAAAGTTGAATCCTCGAGATGTGAGGAAGGTGTGTTTTAAAGTTGAATCCTCGAGATGTGAGGAAGGTGTGTTTCCAATGTAGGAATTTGAGGATGATGAACTGAAAATATTAGTAACCCTTGAGGCTGAAAATAAAGCTCAAGAAAGGATTATTGAGAAGTTGACTTTAGAGAATAGAGATCTAAAGAAATTGTTGTAGATTCTTGAGGTGAAAGAATATGATTTTAAAGAAAGTTTAGATCGGAAAAATGAGTTAGAAAAGGCAAGGATAACTTAAGCAGAGACTGGAAGTCAGCTAAGGGATCAAGTCATCCATTGTGAGAAATTATAAGTAAAATTAGAAGAAATCAGATTTATTATAAAGAAAGAAAATGAGGTAGCAATTTAAGAACCCAAATAAGAAAGTTCAAGTACCATAAATGAAGGAAACCAGTATCAAAATCAAGAGCCAAAGAATGTGCCAAAGAAAAACATGAGAAATGTAGGGTATTTTTGTTGTTAGAAGTTTGGACACATTGCTACAAATTATAGAAGAAAATGACAAAAATTTCCCAGCGAAATAAGTAGTCAAGTGTGGAGAACTCCCAAGTAGTCAGTCAAGGGAATGCAACCCCATCATTCTCTAGCTAAAAAGATGTCTTTCATGGATATTGTTTTTAGTGTAAATATTTTGGGCATAAAGGTATTCACTGTAAAAAGCTTCCATTTCCGCCATTTCTTAGGCACATTACATGTTTTATCTCCAATAATATTGGTCATAGAACCAAATATTTATTGTTGCATGTATCCCTTGAGGGATCTAATCAACAAAGGATGAACTAGAGGAGAAAAAATACCCAAAAGAGTTTTTGATTAGGATGTGGTACATTAAGGTCTGAATAACAAAGGATCAAAAAAATAAATGAAGCCAGCTTGGCCTCAAGTGGAGCATGAAACAAAAGGGTTTTAAGTTCAATAGGAGCTCCTCCAAGAAAGCAAACCATCATCAATGATTGGTTTAAGTATTATCATATTTATCTGTTTTTGAAATAGCAGTAAATTAGGGTGTGTGAAGTTCACTCATATAGCTCTATTTTCTCTCAGGAAAAATGTATGATTAAAATTCATGATTTGAAGTCTTTGCAATTGGACTATGAAGAAAAACCTTCATCAAATAAAGAAATCGATAATTAGTTTTTAACCAAAAAAAGGGAAATGCAATCTCCTTGCCCATAGTAACATTGTATGAAAAATTTAGAGTTCAATCTAGCTTGCTGATTCAAAGTGATAGTAGAATATTTTATAGAAGTGATGGCACAAGGTATGCACTCAATGGAGATAAAATTTAATAATTGTTATCCTTGCACATGAATTAGGATAACTCATTTTTTTAATTATTTTGGAGGGGATACATAATTCCATAGGGGATCTAGGGTCGTGAGGGCCATACAAACTTTCTATAGACTACTATCACATAGAAATGTTGTGATCCCATAAAAGTATGATAGCAAAAGGGCATATTAACATGGAATTGAGTGAATTGTTGATTTATATTTCATGCCATTTTTTGTTCAAGTCCACAAAAAGGGACATTTCAATCTTAGCAGAATGAATGTTTAATGTATAATACATGAAAGTGCAATTTTCTATATAGAGTGATGGGATGTTACAGTTATATTATGATTGGCACCATATTTCATCCAGATTTCAATAGGAACGGAACAAACTACATATATAACCATATATACAAAGTTGCAGTAGAAATAACACTTCATTTCACTAATATCAAATACTAAAATATGCTTACAAACAGAATGGAAATAAGACTAGCTCAGGCTATGATAGCTTATCTCTGAGAAGAAATGTGGTGGATACATGCCTCTCAACTATGTTACAATGAGGCTCAAAGGCCTATTTATTATTGAGAAATAATGGAAAACCATAAACATCAAAAAATCTAACCCTCGGAGATGAAGTGCCAAAACTGTGGGCCCCGTTTGGGTAAATTGGTACATCAAATTCACGGGGTCGTAACTTTGGCATACAATCTCGGTTTGGCCATCATAATACCTCATTTTGAAGATCTCAAAGAGAAGGCCAACAAAAATATGAAAACCTAATTTGGATGTTTTTAGCCTCTTTTTCTTCCCTAAAAACACTGTTTAGGGCCTCAAAATGGCACCGAAAGTTTAGGACTCGAAAAACTACCAAAAATAGTAAATTGTGCTATAACTAAGGAAACCAAAAAAGTGAAAGAAATGGTGTTGGGGTTCCATGTGGAATAGGTGGCTCACAACCAATATCCACCTGAAACATTTCTCCCCCCTTAGGAAGCAATGGTCCCCATTGCATTGAGTGCCTGCATGAGATGGGGAAACTTCTGCTGAACTTGGTCCCTGATGAGCCACTTGCTTTGGTGAAGGAGTTGGCCAGCTTTGACAACCCGATCTAGTTGGATCTTCTATTGGTGAGTGTTCTTGATGTATGTGTCCATGATCTGATCAGTGGTGGCCTATTCCATTGAGTCTGGGTTTAGCTCTGTTGGTGTGAGCCATTCTACAATGGTAGATGTGTCCAACAATGGTGGAAAGTATGGTCGAAGGTAGTCTAATTTGAACACTAGGTGTAGACCAAGGAATGGTGGAATGTTAAGCTCGAAGGAATTGTCCCACACAACCATGGTGATGGTGTATGGCCCATATCGGAGTAGATGAAGCTTGCAATGGGGTTTAACAAGACACTCCTTCTGCAAATGTAGCCAAACTTTGTCACCCACCTGGAACTTGTGTGACACCCAGTGTTGATCATGGCATTACTTGTACTTAGCATTGGCTCTGTCCAATATACCATGGACCTATTGGCCAATGTATTGGATGCACTCAATGAAGTTTTTAGCCCTGTCGGCTTCGGACTGGACATGAGTCGAATCTGCTTGAGTAGATGCTAATGGTATGGCCACATCAATGGGACATAATGGTTGAAATCCCAACCTACCTAAAAGGGGTTGTGGCCCATTGAGATGTGGAGAGCTCTATTGTAGTTGTGTTGGACATAGGGGAGGCTTTCATCCCATGTGTGTGGATGCTTCGAGTTGTACATGTGTAGAATGTGTTGATAACCTTTGTTTGGCCATTAGTTTCGGGATGGAAATTCATGGACTTAGTATGTTTTGTATCCATCATCGACGAGAGACTTGACAAAAATGCACTCAAGAATCTTGTTGAGCACAGGATCCCCCAAAGCAAGTTTGGGGGCTTAAAGCCCAAGTTTTTACTAAGTCTAATGTAAAGACTCTGCGATGTGTGGGCGTGGAGTGCGAAGATTGCAAATGAGTCATAGAATTGTCCTCCCTTATTTTTTTAATGTAATGTAGGCTTAAGAGATCTACCCATGGTCTGCGGACCATGGGATTGTATAAATAGAGTGAGGCTCTAAGTTGTAAAGAGACATCAATCAAGGGAATGGAATGAATAACAATGAATTGAGTCTGATCTAAGTATAGGGTGAGTCATTGGGTCGTAGAGTAGGAGAAGGCTTTGTAGCTAAGTGCACAGAGGCCTAGTAGTCCACAGTTGAGTGCACGGACTGTTGTAGCTGAGTGCGCAGGGTGAGTCGAGTCTGTAACAATTGGGGAATTAACAAAGAGAAGTTTCTTGTCCTTTTTTGTATCTTTTACCTGTTTGGTATATTGGGTATGAATTGCAAGTTTATTGTTTATATTATGCGTGAACTTATATGAAAGTGTTGAATAAATGAACATAACATAAGTACCTGTTTATGCAAAGTTAACTAACTCTTATAAGGAAAACAAGTAATATATGTGGTGTAACTTTGGGAATTAGCATAGGTCATTTCCTTAGCAGTGTGAAAGCACCGCAGTCCCTGGGCAGGGCTTTACAAAGATAATTATAACAAATCACGAAGCATCACAAGTCAGAAGAGTGCACGAAGTGACCTGCGCGAATCTGGTTCACAGTTCAACTAAAGTGACACCTCAAACATCTCAAGGGTGTGGAAACTTGGTTCCAGCATCCCTCCATACTGCTTCGAGTGAGACCTTAGTCCACGCTCCACGAGATGTTACCGAAAAGGCTAGTAGTACAGGGATTTGTTTAGCTAAATAACTCTGAACCTAGGTCAGGCCCCATCAAGCCAACAAATGGTTTTGTTGCTGGGACTAGAATCTCCATAGAGATGTCTGATGTTGTATCATTGGAATCCAACTAAGAAGGAAATTGAAGATTGGTTGGATAGGATAATCCATGAGTTCACGATGGAGGAGAACAGGAATCCACGACTATCAAAATAAGAGTGGTTAGACTGCTAACTGTACACAGAGATCCACGAAATTTTCTTTGCATCTTTCCCTACTGAGTTGTATGAGTGGATCACGAAGTTAGTAGATAGCGAAGAAATGTGGAAACTCAAGAATCCTATTGTGTGGACCCCAGAGTTGGTGCATAGATTGGAAGCATGGGGGGATAAGATCGTGCACGTTGTTGACCACTGGCTCGATCGGATTATAGGAGGATTCATTACTGAGTTCGCAGTAGACACTTCAGTCAGCTATAGTGAGGCAAAGCGACACTTTCTCAAAGGACCATAGGTAAGTATGTTAAATTTCTGAATACTTGGATTAAAATTTTATTGTGTGAAAAAAGGGTTATGAAAGTACCTTGATGTCTGGAGCCATGCAAAGTGGAAAACCCTACAGAAACAAAGAGAGTAAGGGACCAGAGAATAGACCTTTGATTTCACCTCTGTGAGGGGACAAGGAAGAGGTTGTGAAGGTCTCACCGAGGAGTGCAATCAGTTTGATAAGATAAATGATTCCGCAACATACCACCCCCACCCACACCACCACCAACTTGACCGCCTTCACCCCCATATTCACCCATCCCACCTCGGCTACCATGGCGAGTCAATATGGAAAGCATGATAAATTTTCTTGTGTTCAAGGGAGTAGGAAATGAAGATCCAGACCAGTTTTGGTTCATGATAAAAGCCATATGGGAAGTGCAGGGAGTCATAGATGACAATATAAAGAAAGTGACACTGGTTAGTGATCTACAAGATCGCGTGCTGACCTGGTATATTAAGCATTCTAATGACAATCCAAATGTAGGGATCATAGATATCCAATTTGCGCTAAAAGAGAATTTAGCAGGCTGAAGTCAGAGGCATAGTCAATCATTGGGTTCAAGGAGATCACAATGCTACTAGGCGAGAACCCTTGGGAATTGAATCAGAGACCGAAGTACATGATTCACAAAGCTAATATGAGTTTGACGGATGGAAAACACCACGAATGGTTTGTAGCATCAGTAACACCACATTTGAGGAACGCGCTGTCACAACATAGGTTAACAACTCATGAAGAGGTCTTGGAGATCATAATGAGGCTCCATGAGACCCTAATATAGGATCCTAACTTGGGAGTTCAGTAGATCCATGTGCAGTTGAAAAACTTATGCCTTGAGATGTAGAGTCTGAAACAGGACAAGATAGCCCGATCGAAGTGCGCGAAGAGGTATGGTGCATTAAATGTAAGGGTCAGAGTCATGACAAGGACCATTGCCCAGTGTTCGCAAATTACCTCACAGGAGGAGGATCGATGCCATTAAGAACAGAGGCATAAGCAGAACCTAGCACATCGCCTACTTTGTGGTGCGGGATTTGTCAAATAGGAGGAAAGCATGTTATGGACAACTGCCATTTGTTACAGAAGTACACACAGAATTCGTAATAGTTGTTCTGTAATTTTTGTAGATCAGTTGGACATGATGAGCACACCCGTAGAAGATATGATTTGATGATGGATAGGAATCCCACCTACAGATTTCAGGCCAAAACACATTCCCTTGATTAAAATACAGGAGTGGCTGAATAGGATTTTAGGGGTATGGACAAGGCCAAGGT
The DNA here is from genome assembly GCA_000404065.3 of Pinus taeda. Lineage (NCBI taxonomy): Eukaryota > Viridiplantae > Streptophyta > Pinopsida > Pinales > Pinaceae > Pinus > Pinus taeda. The sequence goes on from APFE031471552.1 coordinate 30,593, forward strand.
GGAGGAGGACCTTAAAGAGGTCGTGGATTGCTAATATGTTACAATTGGGAAGGGCCAGGACATTATGCCCATGATTGTACAAATCCAACGCGTCCATCATGTATGTATTGTACCTTGTTTGAACATGAGATGGAGAGTTGTCCTACGCTAATAGCTATGTTATGCAATAAGGGAGCGCTCCAACCTCCCCTGACTTAAAACCTGCAAATGATGAGATCTCAGCCACGCGTGGAAGATCCAAATGTAAAAATTATGCTCTGAAGTGGAATTACAATGGGATATGATAAAGGCAAACAGCCCAAAAAAAAAACCTGGGTTCACAAAGCTCTGGCGAAGGAAGCAAAATTTGATTTAGAGCACGCCTGAGAAACTTTTATGGAAGCTATGAAGAGCTTTGTTGATGCCTCCCCATTAGGAAACAAAGACAGACCAAAGCAAGAAATTGACCCATCGATGCTCATGACATTCCTGGAAATGGTATGAAGTTATTGCACGATAGTAAGCCAATAAAGGAACTACAGGAACTCATTAACAGATGTGCTGGGACCGTGCTAGGAGAGCCGTGCATAGTCCAAAATATTGGAAAGCATGTGACAAGGATGGGAAGAGAAATGAGGTTGACCATGCAGATTGGAGAATATGGGATGGACCAATTAATCCTAGACCTAGGATCGGACGCAAATGTTCTTCTGAAGCAGACATGGGAGCACATGGGAAGGGCTACCCTACAATGGTATCCTATTTAGCTACGCATGGTGAACCATCAAAATATAATAACCATGGGGTGATTGTAGGGAATCATAGTGGATATTGAAGGAGCGAGCATGCTAGTTGACTTTGAGGTGATAGAGATTGTTGATGACAGCAATCCCTACCCCGCACTCTTAGGAATCGATTGGGCCATTGACATGAAGGGGGTTACTAACCTGAAGAAGTGTAAGATGATTTTTGAGAAAAAAATCTTTGCACGTAGTCATCCCTTTGGACTGTGCGGAAGGATTGTGCTAAATGGAGTCAGTGCGCGACTATGAAAGCAATGACAATTTGGACTACATCTACAAGATAACCGTGTGAGAGCAAGATTGGGTAAATCCCACTGCAGATGGACGAATATCATGGGAGTGCAAAAGCTCATGTATGTCAGATTTGGATGAAGAAATAGAGTGATGGAAAAACTAGTTACATGATGTCACCACGCTAAACTATAACATGATTACAAGATCATTGTGCTGCATGTCGACAGAAGTAAGGGATCTACCTACTTATGATGGGTTGAGTGAGGTAGATGTTTGCTTGAACATATTTGAAAGGGAGGTGCCAAAACAGCAACGTTTCGAAGCTTTGAAGTGGGTACTTCGTGGTATGCCCACGAGGTGGTGGGGTGCGCACCAAGGAAGCTTTGAGGATTGGCACAAATGCAGGAGAATGATGTGCATGCATTTTTGGAAGCCTTAGACGTGACTAACAGATAATTACAATGTATGGGATGGTCTGCATACACACCTGTGAAAATTGGTACAGGTGTATGGTAAGCAACATGCGCAGATACACATGAGGTCCACAATGGGAGATACAGTCTATAAGCATGTGTTGGGAGGGGGGGGGGGAGAATTTCTAAAGGCTCCTCTAGATGGAATGACAGCGTATGAAAAGAATGACCGTGCAAAAGGATATCCGCATGAAATCCTATAACTAAATATGCATGGCACTGAATAAGGTATGTCGTATGTTGTGAGATGATTGGGACCTCTGCGTACCTGCAGTCGCATGGGCATATAGGATGAAGTGCAAGAAACTGATGAAACGGACGCCTTCTATGCTATTTTTTGGAATAAACATTGTACTTTCGATGGAGTATCGAAGGCCTAGTCCGTGCATTGTTGCACCTACGAATGTAAAATGTCACTGATCCTTAGAAGAAGGGATCACATAGTTAGAAGATATTGTAGAAGAGCGCTTGGGACCTGATGAAGAGATTCAGCAAGGTGATCTTGGGCTCTAAGATCTCACGAATGAAAGAGTCTGGTTGAGAGAGAAAAGTGCCAGGGCAGAAGAGGAAGTCAAGAAGCTAGAGGAAGGAATGAAAATGGATTTTATTCATAAAGGGATGGTGGGGATAAAACGGGATATGCATGAATATGGTGACAAATTTGGAGACTACTGCCATGAGCTGATCAGTTTGGAATTCGTGGATTCAGCCATATGTTACTAAGAAGATCACAGATGGTGACGTGATGCAAATGGTAAGGTGCACAATGCAGGTAGTAGAGTCAAAAAGTAAACTTTGCCCGAAAAAGGTAGCTGATGATCATGTAAAACCCTATACAGATAGCGCGGTCACCTGACTAGCCATAGGAAGCACAATCTTAGTGCTCCAGGCAGTTGAAAGGAGGCATCAAACTATAAACTACTCTGCCCGAGAGCTATGCATTGTCAGGGTTGTGTGCGGGAGTGAAGTGTCACAGGGTCCACAATAGTGCAAGGTTAGTTGTGCTGCTGCCTGGGTTGGCCGGAAAGTGACTGTTATAGTCACTATTCATGATGTGATGCTTGGCTTGAGACCAAATGGAGTGGGTAGTAGCAATTTAAGGTGAATTTTATGGGAAAGATTTGGAAAAATCTGCTTCCAAGGGAGCATTAATGGACCGGATTTGGGGCGAAAGGTCGAATTCGAATTCAAAAGGCACTATAAATTACAAAGGACTACCCAACACACAACACTTGGTATTTTGAGAACTGAGCTATTGCACGCCCCGAGTATTCTAAACCAATACTTGTTTTCCCTGTGGAGAGCATTGCTTGAGCACCCGATTGAATAGTTGAGAGATCTTTGGATGAACAATATGGCAGCATATGAAGAAGCCAAGGAAATCACAGAAGTGACCACTGAATAAGTCACATAGGACATGACCATAGAAGATGCCCCTGAGAGCATGAGGATTGTTGTGGAAATCCCTAAATCACAGCACATGCCAAGACCAAAGAAAGATAAACAACCCATTATTCTGGTGCATGTATCCCCTCAAAACCCGCTGCGAGCTAAATTAACAATGGAGGGAAAAGGGAAATTGGTTAACCTAGAAAACAATGAGGAGGAAGAAGACCTTGAGGATATCATAATAGAAGAGGACGAAGACGAGAGTGTGGAGGAAGAAACCTAGAGCACAGTCCCTCTAACCATGTTGCCCACATATGTCCCTCTGCGGAAGGGGAACACAAAGGTGCCCAAGGACCTGGATGACAGTAAAAGCCCTCTGCAGAATTTTTTGTTACCTGATGACATAATTTTCAAAGGAGCACACTTAGGAAGGGTGTTGAGCCTAAAATTTGAATAATGGGATCTCATTGACCACGAGAAATTTCCTCACATGGCGACCATGCACCTCATCAAGCCAAAGAAACACACCACGGTGGGAGTCATAGTGTTGGAAATGTGCAAATGGTTGTGTGGGGTTGAAAAGGTAGGGTTGTTGAACTTGCTCTGGGTGTTGCACTACCATCGCACCCCAGTGACTATCTTTGTCATCAGACAGGTGCTCTGCCTAGTGCATGATGGGTTTTTGTGGTTAGAGGAGCCTGTCCCCATCATAGACCACCTGATCCATCGAATTATTTGACTCTCGTGTGAAGGAGAAGACCCTGCAGACATTTCAGATGGTAAAAGTAGTGATTTGGCCATTATGGAGGCCTTGAAAAATAAATGTAAGATGGAGAAGAAAAAGATGGGTTACGCAATATCCAATATCAACAATAAGGCAATCAGAGTTGTGATCAGATACTGGTGGGTAAGGTCATGCAGAAGTGTCACGCGAATGAGGTGCCCGCGTCGATGGTTGCACTTGTCGAAAAATGTGTAGAAGGGGTCCAATTTAACTGGTCCGAATTCTTCTGCAAGGATTTCCTAGAGAATTACCGCAAGGCACAGGAATAGGGGAAAACCTTCCACTATGCATGGCTACTATTGTCCATAGTGCTGGTGGTTGGTGAATTGCCTGAGGACAACCAATTCCCCACAATTGCGAGGGATATTCATTCCAAAGGCCGCGAAGTATGCTTCGTTGTGGGCCACTAAAGACGTGCACCAGATCCAAGATAGTAAAATATTCTGGGTGTTCATGGAGATGAACATCTGAATGGGGATTAACTGCAAGTCATTGTTATCACCCACTATCTACAAAAACCTACAAAGTTTTGCAGAGTTTAAAGTGTACTTTCATCACATATACCTCAGGGCGTGCAAGGACCCTACAAAGAAGTGGAACAAACTGCCATATATGGGCACAAATTATGTGATATTTGATGTACCTGAGACATTGCTGCCAGAATGACATGCTCTAGACATCTCCACAGTGGAAGCAAAGAATTCTACTATGTAGAAAAAGAAAGAGGAGGAAAAACTGAGCGTGGCATAGTTGGCAAAAAAGAGAAGAAAGTGGCAGTAGCAGCAAAGGCGTAGGAGGCATGGGACACTGTATAGATGGAAAGAGAACAACAGAAGGTCACAGTAGAAGCACAGAAGGCAGCAAAGAAGGAGTGTGAGGGTTAGAAGTCACCTTTGCCTGAGCAGGAACAAGAAACGGAGATAGAGATAGAGAAGGGTGGTGTGGACACAGAAACAACATCTACACAGTTAAAGCGCCAGCGCCCGAGAGAACAGGCGGGGTCACGAAAGAAGTCGAAAGCATCTAAGACTTATTTCAACTTGATAACTCTCACTGACGTAGATCTACATAATATAGGATAGACAGTGCGTGAAGTCACCGTGGAGGCCCTCCGACAATTTGCAAAGGACAATCAGATTATTTTGGGGGCCCTCTAGGCACAGATTCAAGAGTTACAGGTGCGCACTCCCCAGCCTGGTACTCTCTCGACCAGCCTCACAGTAGGAACGGTTGTGGCTGAGGACATGTTGCATGCTCGCATGACTAACAAAATACTGTTGCCAGAGGGGGCACTAGTTATAGTAAATGAGGCCTATAGGCCTACGTTCAGTGTGTTGAAAGGAATAGGGATCAACAAGGATGTGCTCCCTCAAGATATGCTCTATGTTCTATAGGATGGGATTACTGCAGAACTACGAGCTAGGGAGAGTCGCATGTTGTAGGTGTTGAGTGAACAGAGGATCAACATGGAGCAGTTGAGCTTGCAGTGTGACAAGGTCATGTCTAAGAATAGGCAAATGGTACAAGTAATTGAGGAAGCCTGCTAGATGGTCCCTGAGCTGGCCATCCTAGCAGAAGCACCAGTAGAGGTTCACATCTAGAGCTTAGTCGTAGGGGTGCGTTACACGCGAGAAGAAATGGATAAGGTTCAGCTGGAGCTGAACCTCCAGATAGTAGAGATACGATTGAAGGTGCAACCTTCAACTCCTCTAGAGGTAAGGGAACAACACTCTAGTGCCATCAAAATAGGCATAGAAGAGATTAGCATTGTAGTGAAGGACTGCACCAAAATGTTGGAAGAATTGTTCGAGGTTCTCACCTCTCTGTAGGAGGACCGAAACATACATCACTTGGAGATAGAGGCACGTGAGCTGCAACAACAATATGAAAACATAAAAGGGATCACTAATTTGGAATTAAATAGGAACGTAAAAAATTACAGAGATACCCATAAACACATATATGCAACGCAAATAATACTTCATTTCATTAATGTAAAATACTAAAATATGCTTACAAACAGTAATGGAAATAAACTAGCTAGGCGATGGTAGCTTATCTCTGAGAAGAGATGTTGTGTGTACATGCCTCTAAATTGTGTTACAATGAGGCTCGGAGGCCTATTTATTGTTGAGAAACAACGGAAAACCCTTAACATTCCAAAACCTAACCTTAGAAGATGAAACGCCAAACTTGTGCCCCGTTTGGGTAAATTGGTACATCAACTTCCCGGGGTCGTAACTTTCGCATACGATCTCTATTTGACACGTACAATAGCTTGTTATAAAGATTTATCTGATCACTACCACTTTGGGGAGGGAAACATCAATCCATGGACCCATGTTGCCCCCAGATTTCCCAAAAAACGTCATTTGGGGCCTCAAAACGGCTCCGGAAGTTTAAGACCCGAAAAACTAATAAAAATAGTAAGTTGTGCTACAATTAAGGAAACTGAAAATACTGAGAGAAACAATGGTGGCAGTCTAGATGGACTTGGCAAGTGGCTACCAATATTCACCTGTATCAATCACGCAAACGATGGCCCTTACACAGAGGCTCGTGCAAATGTAACAAGCCTAGGCACTTAAGAAGTAGGTAGACATGGTGTGGCACAAAGAATTAGTTTTAAAGGCATGTATCCAACCATGGATTGATGAGGCCTTTTTCATCACAAAAAAGATTGAAGGAAAGCTTGTGTAGATGTAGGAGACATAGGTGCAAATGCAGGAAATCAAATTTACAATTTTAAAATAGCACATCCAAGAGATACAACAAGAAGCGGCTTAGTGCATTGTCGACCTCACAGCGATCCAAGCAAAGTTGGGAGGTCTCTGCACGAAGATCTCTACACTGATAGAGTAACTCGAGGGCAAGTCACGATGTTGGTGTTGGGGGCCTGTTAGGCATAGGATCCCCCAAGGCATATTTTGGGGCTTAAAGCCCAAGTTTTGACTAAGTCTAATGTAAAGACTTCGTGATGTGTGGGCGCGGAGCATGAAGATTGTAAATGAGTCAGAGGGCTGTCCGACAACATTTTTGTAATTTAATGTCAACTTAAGAGATCTACCCATGGTCCGCAGACCATGGGATTGTATAAATAGAGTGAAGTTCTAATTTGTAAAGATACATCAATCAATGGAATGGAATGAATAACAATGAATTGAGTCTTGTCTAAGTATATGGTGAGTTGTTGGGTCATAGAGTAGGAGAAGGATTTGCAGCTAAGTGCGTAGAGGCCTAGTAGTCCACAACTAAGTGCGCGGACCCCTATAGCTGAGTGCATAGGGCAAGTTGAGTCTATAACCATTGGGGAATTAATAAAGAGAAGTTTCTTATCATTTTGTGTATCTTTTTCCTATTTGGTATAGTGGGTATGAATTGCAAGTTTACTGTTTATATGATGCACAAACTTATATGAATGTGTTGAATAAATGAACATAACATAAGTATCTGTTTATGCGAAGTTAACTAACTCTTATAAGGAAAGCAAGTAAGATCTGCAGTGTAACTTGGGGAATTAGCACAAATCATTGCCTTAGTAGCACGAAAGCACTGCAGTCCCTGGGTAGGGCTGCATGAAGATAATTATAACAAATCGTGAAGCATCGCAGGTCAGAAGAGTGCACGAAGTGACATGTGTGAATCTTTTTCATAGTTGGACTAAAGAAACACCTCAGACATCTCAAGGGTGCAAAAACTTGGTTCCAACATCCCCCCATACTGCTTCGGGTGAGACCTCAATCCGTGCTCTGCGGGCTATTGCCAAAAGGGCCAGCAGTACAGGGTCTTGTTTAGCTAAATAACTTTGAACCTAGGTCAGGCCCCATCAAGACAACAAATCTGCCATCCCGATCTAAGACAATGGACTGTAGGATCCCAAAGTGTACCCACACTTGCTTAAAGAAGAGCTTAGCAATGGCCTCTATCGTGATACTCTTCTTTCACGCTGCCATGATGGCCATCTTAGAGAATCTGTCAATGATCACAAAAATGCAATCATTGTCATTCTTAGTAGAAGGAAGGCCTGACATGTAATCCATGGAGACAGATTCTGAAGGATGACTAGGAGGAGGTATAGGAGAATATAGACCTTACTTCTTGATGGTTGGTTTGGAAATGGCACAGGTGGTGCAGGATCTAATTTACCTCCCAACATCCTGACAAAGTTTTGGCTAATAAAAATACTTCTCCAATACTACCACTATTTTCTCTACTCTGAAATGTCCAGCGGCCCGACTATAGTGTGCCTCCCAAATGATATTGGCACGCTCACTTGAAGGAACATAGATGTGTCCTAGGTGGCATAACAATGCATCCTGAAGTTGAAAACTTGGTTATTTCTTCCCTTCGAGGAGTGTCTAGTATGTGCTGTTGAATTCTAGATCACTCTTGTAAAGATGTAGCCACCTGGATGTCTTGTGCCCACAGGAGTTGAGCACAGTGATGAGCACCATGACCGGTGGTCAGCTAAGGAAATCAGCGACATTATTGGTAATGCCCTTCTTATAATTAATGTTCAAATGGAACTATTGCAAGTAGGTGGACGATTTATATATGCAAGTGTCTATATGAACTGTAGAGGTCAGTGGTATGTGTGGATGACCATTTCCTTCCCCATAATATAATGCTTCCATTGAAGACAAGCCTGCACAATGGAATGCATTTCTCTTTCATAAGTGGGGTACTTTCAGACTATGTTTGAAATTGTCTCACTATGGTAAGCCACTAGATGTTCATGCTGAGTAAGAACCACACCAATAGCATAATCAAAGGCATTTGTCTCAATCTCAAATAGTTGTTGCAGGTCTAGTAATGTGAGCACTGGTGCAAAACAAAAGTGATTCTTCAACTCAGAGAACACTTGTTGTTGGGTTTAAGCCCAAAAAACTTTTATTTTTCTCTACCTTTTGTGACTTGACTTAAATCCCAAGTGATATGAGAGAACCGCAACACGAACCTATGGTAGAAGTTTGAAAGACCCAAAAAGCTGCAGAGCTCAGTTAGAGTGGTTGGGGCTGGCCAATCCTGAATGACTTGTATCTTGGATGGGTTCACATGTACACCCTACTCATGTACCCTAGATATTGAATTTGGGTCAGGCCAAAGCTGCATTTCTCCAAGTTAGCACACAACTTGTGTTATCGTAAGGTTTGAAGGACCCATCGAATATGGTGGAGGTGCTTGTCCCAACTCTAGCTGAATATCAAGATGTCATCCAAACACACCACCATGAATGCATTGGTGAAGGGTCACAACATGTCATCCATCAGTCTCATAAAGGTTGCAGGAGCATTCATCAATCCGAACGGCATGACCAACCATTCAAAAATGCCCTCCTTGGATTTGAAGGCAATCTTCCACACATCAAAGGGTTCAATAGGCACCTTGTGAAAACCTGACTTTGAGTCAATATTAATGAAATATTTTTCCCCCTTGAGCTAGTCAAGAAGGTCATCAATCCATGGAATTGGGTACCTATTCCAAAGAGTGATCTTGTTCAATGATTGGTAGTCAATACAAAGCCTCCATGTCCCATCTTTCTTCTGTAGCAATACAATCGGTCTCCCACAAGGTGATATAGTTCCTAAATCTGCCTCCTGATCTCATTGTTCTCTAGAACATAGTATTGATAGATTAGCCCACTGGGCAGTGGCGCACCTGGGGTTAGACCAATGGACTGCTTGACTTGAAAATGCAAAGGTACCCCTGTAGGTGAGGTGAAAATATCTTTGTACTCCTCCACAACCTTGTCCATCTATTGTTGTTTTGTAGAGGAGCCCTACCTAGAATCCATGGCCACGAACTTCTTCTTTCCATGAGGGAAAATCATAAGGAAAAAAAATTACTGATCTCGGTAATGCTCTTCATTGCTTTGTAGTTATCAAAGAAAGGGCGGTGGGCGGGGCTACCTCTGGTATCTTGTACAACTTGTTGGCAAAGGTAATAATCACATAGTGAGGTTTAGACTCGTATACAACGTGTTGCTTCCACAAATATGGTTGTCCTAATCACACGTCACAAACTTCAAGAGTAGAAACATCACATAGTGCCTCATCCATGAAGGTCTTGATGTTGTAGGGAAGGTGGCATTGTTGGCTGATGTGAAGATCTCATCCTTGGCGAATCCACCTGATAGTGTATGACTATGGATGTGATGTAGCCTTTAGGCCCAATCACTTCACAACCTCTACTAAAATGAGGCTCTTTTGGCTCCTGCTATTGACAATGAATTATAGTGGAGAACCTTTCACCCACATCTGTGAGTGGAAGAGGCGTTCCCCCTCCTCTGGATCTTTGGGCTCAATATTCTGGATCTTGGTGGTGGCCATGGTGGCACTCGGCTCTGCATCAATGATCTACTTGCCTTTGTTAGTTCCCTTATCATCTTTTGATTCAAAGCTCGAACATGCATCTGATTCAGAAGCCTTCAGCTCAGCCATCAGTGATTGCTTGGCTCGACACTCACTTGTATTGTGAGTGGAGCTCTTATGGGCATAAGAATAGATCCAAGTGAGGTGTATGGGAGAAACTAATATGAATTCACACCATTTTCATGTATCCTTCTTTGCCTTCATGGTGTTCTTCTTTGCCTGTAGCTTCTGTGGGTTGTCCTATGTAGCCCTGCCTTGGCTTGGTCCTTTGTTCTGTGGTTTGGGGGTGCCTTTTCCTTGCTTTGGATTTGTGGATCCAAAGTCTCGCTTCTTCTATTTAAACTTCTACTCAATCTTGATAGTGTACTAGTACACCATACCAAGTGAGGAAATGTCCAGGAACTCCATCTTGTCCCAGATTTACTTGTGTAGACAATAGCAGTACTTGAGAACCAAATCTCGCTCAGTATCCTTGATACCCAACTTCGTGTGAAGGGTATGGAAAATATTTTTGAACCCTAGCAAATCTTGGTCCCTTCCCTATGATAGCATGGTCCACTTTATGTATTTATCTTCATAGGTCCTAACAAGGTAATATTGTTCCTTGATGGCATCTCAGAAAGAATCCCAAGTGGGTGTGACTGAAAACAACGAGGGTCCACTCTCGTCCCTTTGTTCACAGTAGGTTTCCCACCATTCCTTGATGTGTGGGGTAGCTTTGAGAAGTGCAAAAGTAACCTTTTCCCAATTAGAAAAGTCATGAACTGAAAAATATCCTTCCAACAACTTTAACCATTTATCTATGGCCTCTGCATCTATCAGGCCTTCAAATATGGGAATATGGAAGTTAACTTGTACCTTAAAAGGAGTGGAACTTCCAGAGTGGTTGTTGGATGAAGATGCATCACCTATGGGTAATCGTTGAAGGATTTGGGCAAAGTTGTCCATGATCGCATCCCTCTGTCACTCGAGGGCTTCCTCAAGCAACATTTTGAAAGGATACCCTATTGTCTTTCTTTCCTTCTACCATGGGAGGCAGTCAGGATTTGCAAGGCTGATCTCAAAAAGGTTCAACTAGATCGAGCCCTAACTCCTTATATCCTGACCTCATTAGGGACATGGAAAGAAAAACAAAGAAAGAGCAGATTTCCTAGATACCACTAATTCGGATTTAAACAAGAACGCAACAAATTACATATATAACCATAAATACGAAAATATAGCAGAAATAACACTTTATTTCATTAAGATCAAATACTGAAATATTCTTACAAACAGAATGGAAATAAGACTAGCTCAAGAGATGTTAGCTTATCTCTGAGAAGAGATGTGGTGGCTACATGCCTCTGACTTGTGTTACAATGAGGCTCAAAGGCCTATTTATTATTGAGAAACAATGGAAAACCCTAAACATCTGAAAACCTAACCTTAGGAGATGAAGTGCCAAAAATGTGGGCCCCGTTTGGGTAAATTGGTACATCAACTTCCTAGGGTCGTAACTTTGGCATACAATCTCCATTTGACTGTCATAATACCTTGTTTCAAATAGCTCAAAGAGAAGGTTGGAAATAAAATTTGGGACATTTTCAGGCTCTCCATTTTCCATAAAAATGTCGTTTAGGGCCTCAAAGTGGCATCAGAAGTTCAAGACCCGAAAAAGTTCCAAAAATAGTAAATTGTGCTATAATTAAGGAAACCAAAAAACTGAAAGAGATAGTGTTGGGGGTCCAAGTGGAATAGGTGAGTGGCCACCAATATCCACCTGGATCGGTATTATATTTTCAGAATAAAAATAATAATATCTTGAAGGGCTCTTGATTTAATATCTAATGAGTTGGTCCTCTTCATTATTTTAATGGTTTGATAGTTGAAGACAAGTGGTTCACAATGGATAGAATTATCTCATTGATTTGTTCAAATGGAATGTTGTCATGGATATTTATGGGATCAAGTAGTTGATTTGGTCCACATAATAAATGAATTTGGTTGATTATCTGTTGATTTGGCAATGCGTACTTCTATGGATCGATTTAATGATTTGGTGTTAAAGGAACTTAAATCACAGTGGGTCGAGTTTGAATTATTTTAGGATTTTGCGAAGAGGTCGATATATGTAAGAGATATCCTACAGTAAGAAAAGAATACTAAAAATTCGTGGAGAAATGCAAGAGGAAGCTGTAAGGTCTCATTATAGAGAAGAAATGGGCTTTCAGCATGCTCTATCTATTGGAAATAATACTGAGAGGGGGGGGGGGGGGGAA
>APFE031471558.1:2171-15784 GCA_000404065.3 Pinus taeda
TATTTGGAATTTAATATTTCGATTCATTTTATTTACTTGATGGGTAGTTTCTATGTTTTATAATATTTTTAATAAAACTAATCAACTATGTAATTTTTTTTATTATAACCAACATTATTTTTTAATTTAAAGAATATCATATTTTCATTTTGATGGACTTGGCCATCATACTGCGCTATGGAGGAACTGAATGAGTTTGTCAAGTCAATCAATATCATCTGAACAATTTAACTACTTCAATTTTTTCTCGGGAAACAACTCGTTTCCCTTTATTTTTATATTTACTATACATGGAAATACTTTCATTTTACTGATTAATCCACCTATATTTATTTTTATATTTACTATACATTGAAATGCTTTCATTTTACTGATTAATCAACATATTTTTAAACATATTTAAATATGAGAATGGATATTTTTAGTTTACTTTTTTAATTTAAGTTTTCAGTGCTTTGTCTGGAAAATGTACAACAAAGCTAGAGTTAAATACTGCCGGAGGAGAAAATAGACCCGTATAGAATTGAGGAATTCTTGTCTAAAGAAATACAAGGTTTTTACATAATTTGCATTTGAGTGTTCCATAGCTATAAGACCTAAAGAGTAATAAAGTTTACCATAATCTATGGCTTCCAAAGGTAATAATATACCAAACATAGTGAAGAATCTAGCAACCGGAAATCTTACCATGTAAAGAGAGTTGGAGAGCTCGATTGGAACTGCAGGCATAGCAGGATCCTTTCCTTTGAGCAGGAGAGATTTCATCTCAGAAAACTTGGCTAATTGAGGTGAATGGCAAGTTGGTTCCTGCTATCATTGCTATATGTCCGTACGGACCCTTACCCTCCAAACACCTAGAGAGCCGACAGTTCTGCAGAGGAGAAGCTCCCCACACGAGAATCCAAAAAATCCATAAAGAGAGGAAAATACTAAATTGGTGGAGCAGTCAATCTGGAGCCTAAACTGCACCAACTCCTGCACTCCAAGAAAGAGTAAACCAACAACCACATTAACATGACGAGCAAACGGACCAAAATATGAAACATTAAACCAAATTCACGGTGATTAAAACCTACTCCATCGAAAATCTGAAGCCATTCTTGTCAAAAAAAAACTCACCTTTGTGCAGGTTGTGCAGAACAGTTACTATATACCACTGGTTAATATTAAGAAATTAATTAAAATTTAAAACGTGTAGTGAAAGACCCCTGGCGAAAAAGTAAAATGTGTATTGATATGGCTAACAGTTCTTTGTGCAATTCTTAGAAACCGTGGCAGAGAATTAAGCAGAATGGTGCTACTGTTAGCGTCAGTTACCTTGGTGTTAGGCAAGAAGAAGAGCGAGTAGTCTCTGGAGCAGCAGAAGGTGTGGATTCACACGTCCGTCATTTGACAGTGCCTTCCAGTCTGTTCACCTCTGCATCATCTCAGATTTGAGGCGTGTCTTAATTACCTGGTAAGGTTAAATGCATCCCCCATTTCATTAAATTTAACCAACTATCACAGAAAAACAGGGCGAATTCCGTGTTTAATTCCCAACTTCAGGTCGTGGGTTCAATTCTTCAATCTGGCAGACCATGGAGATATTCACACATACAGATTATGGAGCTATTTAGCTTACGAGTTAGGACAACAGATTTTGGAATAAAATAAGACATGTGGCCTTCGTACGTTGACACAGTATTGAGTGTAGCATGAGACAGGTGATTACATGCAGCTTGCCACAAAGCTATGCACGAGACAAGTGGCATATCAACCGAACTTTGGATAACATCATATTGCCCCAATATTTGTTTCAGCAAAATATGCATTTGTTAAATTTCAAACAAATTATCCTAAGTTTCGTCAAAATCATGCAGTCTCCCCGGCAATAAGAGGTGCAAGTTGAAAGTTTGGATAAAAGTTTGTTTGCAACGATATAAGCAGAAAAATTTATTTCAAACATTGGTTTAAACTTGACAGGTACCGAAAATTTTATTTGGTCAACCTTAATTAATCGCTGGTCAACGATCTATCTATCGCTATTAGTCCCAGGCAGGGACTAATAACTCAATACATAGTGTGGTATTTAGTAAACAAAATTATAATTAAATTGGTTAATAATACTAACATACAAAATATTCTTGTCATCTAATAATATTAATCAATTTATTAGAATAAATAATCTAACTGAGTCCAAGATTAAGACATCAAAGTTTTACTAATGCAAGTTTCTATAAATTTATTTTATATAGTTTATCATAATAATTTTATCACAAAAATGGTAATACTATAGATCAAGTGATAAATAATATTGGTAGAGTCCCGGAAAATGAGCATATATTGAATACTCTCACTCATTTCTAGGGATAGGCCTTGCAGACGTCCATACGAATCTACTTGATTATTAATTTTTTATAAATGTCTCGAAGAAAATGGATTTATAGTTGATTAATAATGTAGAAAATCGCCCCGCTAATTATTAATTAAAACAATAATTATAAATTAATATTGATTAATTGTTAGTTAATTAAAATTATTTCAATTATGAAACAATTAAATTAATTAAATTATTTTGATTAGTTGTTTGGCTATTTAAAATAAATTATTAATTTATAAATAGTTACTAAATTAGATAAATTATTATTAGTAATTAGTAATTATTAATTATTAATGATAATAATATGAGTAAATTAAAAATTATTAATAATTAATTAAACGGAATAGTATATAATTAACAATATTTATTATTATTAATAAAGATATGAAATATTTTATTTACAAGTTTATATAAATTTATATTATATAGCCTATTATGATAATTTAATCACAAAATAGTGAATATGTCTATTTAGGAAAAACTCAAACTAATTAAAGTTAAAAAAAATCAGATGCACTTTATCATTCCAATTTTAATGAAATATAAGTTCTAGAGAGAGGAAGATAATGAACATGTTCGCTAGGAGCTGTGAGTAATTTAGTTCTTTGGCCTTATTGCCAAATATTGACCTTTTATAGAAATACTATTCCACTCTCTTGCTAAAGCTATCTATCATGAGCACAAATAATCCATCTAACAATGGTCCTAATAAACAAATTTGTGTTCGAATTAAATTCCAAAGTAATCTAAAATACTATGTAAATATTGAAGTCAAAGATAAAATTCACCATTACAAAATTAGCTATATTGAGATCTTAAGTACATCCTTCAACGTTTAAGAACATAACATCAACATAAAGATTGTTTGTTAACTATCAGGCCTCTTAATCTCGATTCCCAATACCCTCATACTAACCCAACCCTTTTGGGTCCATTTCCTTCTCAAAATAAGTTATGTGGATTGGCTCCATTTCCCTCACAAAATAAGTTATTTGGATTGTTTTGTTTTTTTGGGAGGGGGAACAAAAAAAATGGCTTTCAAATCCTTATTTGGAATGTCTTCAACATGAAATTCATAGAGTTCAACCATTTGTTCCATCTCCCCTTAAAATCTCTCATCAATTTCCTCAATGGCTATCTCAAATGTGTCACACAATCCCAGGAAATATGGCTCGTGGCCATTTTAAAATATCTACTAAGTCGAATGTGCACACGTTCCTTTGTGTTATCTTACTAACATTGATTTAGCCTCCAAGGTGATGGTTCAAGCGTTCCTAGAGCTAGACACTTCGTGTCATGCCCTGGGGAATTGGGCGCTCCGCATGACGGGCGGGCGACCCACACGGGCGACAGAGAAGTCTTCACTCGGCAACATGAACGATGGATGGAGGACTGGGTGCGAACAGGCGAAGTTCGAATAGGCAGAGGGCGGCACGAAGGTGCACCCACTCGCCGGGCAAACAACACAACCGGTGGGGCGAAGGCAACACACGGGCAGTAGGGCGGGTATGCACACACATAGGATTGTCGAACAGCGGCAAGTCCGAACGGAGGGCGAGGGCGGCACGAAGGTGCGCCCGCCCGCCTGAACGAACAACATACATACGAGACACGATGGGTAAGCGGCGGGTCTGGACGAAGGCAGGGCAGCACGAAGGTGCGCCCGCCCGAACGAACACACACACAAGACACGACGGTAGCGGCGATCTGAACGAAGGCAGGGCGGCACGAAGGTGCGCCTGCCAGAACGAACACACACGGGACACGACAGGTAGCGGATCTGAACGAAGGCAGGGTGGCACTAAGGTGCGCCCGCCCGAATGAACAGCACACAAGACACGACGGGTCTGAACGAAGGGCCGGGCGGCACGAAGGTGTGCCCACCCGAACGGACACCATGCGGAGGCGCGCGGTTGGCATACACGCAGAACAACCAAGGGGCGACATCGAACAGCGAACGACGCAGGAGCGGTTGGCGATGGATGAACGCACACAGGTTGGATGAGCGTACATGAAGAAGAGCAGGTTATACCCACTTTGGCGTGGGCGGCCTTGTGCAACAAGGGCCGACCCACCAAGAGTGGAGGACGCAATTGTTCGACAATTAAAACAAGTCGGCTTCATGATTATGGGGCGATTGTTTGCAAAATCGGGGGTCGGCTTGGCAGACCGACACCCCTCCCCAATTCGACGGTGGAGCCTATAAGAGGCAGCGCACTTGGTCATTTGGCAACAAGGAATTCGGTCAAGCATTCGATCATCAAGCCTCTAACGAGCAGTTGGACGCAAACACAGAAGTGCGAATGACGTGAAGGAAGCTCGCAGAATTGAGGTGGAGTTGGGGTCGGGTAACATAGTGCGAACTACGGGTGAAAAAATAGTCTTGACTATTACTGGTCTTGGTAGCGGAGGCGCAGGTGGCGCACGGTCTTGAAATGGGCTGGTGTTTGTGCGTAGGCCGCGGGCCTGTTCTACTTGTGATCGACCTGTCATAAACTCGGTTGGCCGCGGGTCTGTTGTAGGCCGAGCTGGTCGTGGGTCTGGAAGTAACTATTGTTGACCGTGGGTCTATCTTACCTTGGCTACGACCTGTTGTAAACGTTTTGGCCGCAGGCCTGTTGAAACGTTTGGCCGTGGGACTGTTATATGTTGGCTTCGGCCTGTTGTAAAACTCGTGCAGCCGAAGGGCGCACAACATTGTAAATGATTTGTCAAGTTAATGATAAAAGTTGAGAGGGCGCACTTGGTTGGGAGTTACCCCTCCCGCATAACTTGTGCTAAGTTTCCTATATTGCATTATTGTGGTTTTGCTATTAACTGAATTATGTATGAATGTTAAATATAATTGAAGAATTATATGGCTGTTCGGTTGTAAGTTATAATTCGGTTATGTGCAAGGAGTTTTAAAGCTTACACTAATTCAGTAGGAGGAATTAAGTGCTGAAGTCGGAAGGCGTAGTCCACATACGCTCAAACCAAGCGTAAGGTGGTGCCGCACCCGCCCAATAAACGAAAAAAAATATTGGGGGCGTGACAGATGGTATCAGAGCAAAGGTTGCTCGTGCAGGCTTGAACAAAGTGCCGTGGAGCTGGTGCTGGGGTTGAAGCGTGGAGCTCGGTTGGCGAGCTGATTAAGCAGAATTTGCAGGTAGTGAATGGTCAGGACAAGGTCACAAAAGAACAAGGAAATGGCTTCCAATTCTCAAGCAGGGTCTAACCATGCTGTAAAAGACATGGTGAGGGAGGCGACTCCCGAATTTGTTGATAAGGTGTTTGAGAGGATGGACAACTTGGAAAACTCTTGGAATCAAGAGGTGGAATCGTTAAACAAGGATTGGGAGGCCATCTCAGGGGTGAAAGAGGAACTTAAGGAGCTCCGGGTGCAGCATGACAAGCTCAAGACAAGGTACGAGTACACTGATTTCTGGTGTACCCAGCTTGAAGAAAGAATATAGGAAGTCGAGGAGTCAAGGGACCAAGGGCTAGCAGAGATTGGGAACTTGAAGGGGACTCTCAAAAAAGCAAACAAGGCTCTTGAAGAAGCCCAGGATGAGATCGTGGTGTTAAAGAGGGCTATAAGGCACAACTCAGGTGGAGGAGTGCCTCACGTATAAGTCAAAGAACCAGAATCTTACGACGGGACGAGGAGCGCAAAAGTTCTTGGCAATTTCTTAAGGGACATGGAGCAGTATCTAGAGAGGCTGAACCTATCTAAAGGAGAAGCGCAGGTCAAGGTAGCTGCACAGTTCCTGACTAATGATGCCAAGATGTGGTGGAGAAGCAGGGCCGATCAGATCCCTAATGGTAGTGCTGATGATATTACCTCCTGGGAAGACATGAAGAAGGCCTTGAAGATGGTAGTGCTGATGATATTACTTTAGCCCTCAGGATGAAACGTGGGAGGCAAGGACCAAGATCAAATTCATCAAACAGACGGGGAGCTTATAGATCTACCAGCAAGAGTACTCAAGCGCAGTATTGGAACTTCCTGATATGGCCGAAAAAGACAAGGTTTCCAATTTTATTATTGGGTTGAAGCCATGGGCTCGTAATGAAGTGAAGAGGCAGAAAATCAGGACGCTTGAGGAAGCCTTCGCTGCAGTCGATAGAATCGTAGATCATTATGACGAGACTTCTAATGAGAAGAAGAAGTCCGAGAAGACGAAAGAGAAGAAGAAGGAAGACACTTCAAAAGCAGATAACTCACCAAAGGAGAAAAGGCCTTTGAAGTGCTGGTTGTGTGCAGGGCCACACATGGCTAAGAACTGTCCTTCTAAGCCAAAGGTGGCCGCTGTTGTTCAAGAGGAAGAGGAGGATAATGCTTCCGTAGGGATGATGCCAATCCTTGGAGCCTCTGCCACAATGGAGACAACCTCTAGGAGGAACCGTGAGAGGAACATACTAGAATATGTGAACATGAAGATTGGTGGGACCGAGGTGCTCACAATGGTTGACAGTGGGGCCCTCACACAATTTCATGAGCGAGGACACCGTGAGGAGGCTGGGTCTAAAGTTTGTGCTGGTGGAAGCACATATGAAGACCATGAACTCCCCTCTGACATCGATTCTTGGCATAGCGGAAAAGGTGGATACAGTACTTGGTGAATGGTCCGGGAAGGTAGACTTCACCATAGTACGAATTGATGACTACGAAGCAGTGCTAGGAATGGAATTCATGAAGCAGTACGAAGCGATGGTAGTACTTCATCTAAGGAAACTCTTTATTTATGATGGGAGGTCAGACGTGCCCATAGGTGTGCCTACCATGGGTGTGACTAAAACGGATCATAGATTAGGATGGATGCAGGTGGAGGACAAGGAAAAGGCGAACAAGCGGTTGTCTAGTATGGAGGCAAGGCTTGCTGAACAGGACTTGGTCATCAAATCACTCTCAGACAGCATCTTGGATTTGACAAGAAGGCTAGAGTTAGTGGAAGACGATGACGAGATGGACATGGTGTATACAAGGCCGAACACTCAGAATGAGGATTGGGAAGCTTACCTACGACGGATGGAGGTAGAGGATCCAGACAAATGGATTGAGTTGATTAGTGAAGGAGAGCCCCCTGGCTCATCCTCTCGGAAAACTTCTTAGTTGACATGGGAGGCAGGGCTCATTGTTGGCTGCTCAAGGCAGTGAGCCCGCAAGATGATTGAGCAGGCATGATGATCCCATGTGCAGCAGGAAATTGGTGGTTCCCATGAACCTAAGCAGGGGGATCAGAAAAAAATAAAGTGTGGGCATGTAAATGTGTAGCACTTGATCAAATCTCACATACGGTTCGGTGGCTGAATGGACATCATTGCAGATGAGTCTACATGATTGGCTACTGACAGGATTCGGTGGAGGACCACCGGATGAAATGTTGTCGGGACGACAACGTCTTAGGGTGGGGGAGGATGTCATGCCCTGGGGAATTAGGCGCTCCGCACGATGGGTGGGCGACCCACACGGGCGGCAGACAAGTCTTCACCCGGCAACATGAATGATGGATGGAGGACCGGGTGCGAACGGGCAAAGTCCGAATAGGCGGAGGGCAGCACGAAGGTGCGCCCACCCGCCGGGCAAACAACACAACCGGTGGGGCGAAGGCAACACACAGGCAGTAGGGCGGGTATGCACACACATAGGATTCTTGAACAGCGACAAGTCCGAACAGAGGGCGAGGGCGGCACGAAGGTGTGCCCGCCTGCCCGAACGAACAACATACATACGAGACATGACGGGTAAGCGGCAGGTCTGGACGAAGGCAGGGCGGCACAAAGGTGCGCCCGCCCGAATGAACACAGACACAAGACACGACGGTAGCGGCGGTCTGAACGAAGGCAGGGCGGCACGAAGGTGCACCCGCCCGAACGAACACACACGGGACACGACGGGTAGCGGATCTGATTGAAGGCAGAGCAGCACGAAGGTGCGCCCGCCCGAATGAACAGCACACAAGACACGGCGGGTCTAAACGAAGGGCCGGGTAGCATGAAGGTGTGCTCGCCCTAACGGACACCATGCGAAGGTGCGGGGTTGGCATACATGTAGAACAACCAAGGGGCGACATCGAACAATGAACGACGCAGGAGCGGTTGGCGATGGATGAACGGACACGGGTTGGATGAGCGTACACGAAGAAGAGCAGGTTATACCCACTTTGGCGTGGGCGGCCTTGTGCAACAAGGGCCGACCTGCCAAGAGTGGAGGACGCAACTGTTTGACAATTAAAACAAGTCGGCTTCATGATTATGGTGCGATTGTTTGCAAAATTGGGGGTCGGCTTGGCAGACCGACACCCCTCCCCAAATCGACGGTGGAGCCTATAAGAGGCAGCGCACTTGGTCATTTGGCAACAAGGAATTCGGTCAAGCATTCGATCATCAAGCCTCTAACGAGCAGTTGGACGCAAACACAGAAGTGCGAATGACGTGAAGGAAGCTCGCAGAATTGAGGTGGAGTTGGGGTCGGGTAACATAGTGCGAACTACGGGTGAAAAAATAGTCTTGACTATTACTGGTCTTGGTAGCGGAGGCGCAGGTGGCGCACGGTCTTGAAATGGGCTGGTGTTTGTGCGTAGGCCGCGGGCCTGTTCTACTTGTGATCGACCTGTCATAAACTCGGTTGGCCGCGGGTCTGTTGTAGGCCGAGCTGGTCGTGGGTCTGGAAGTAACTATTGTTGACCGTGGGTCTATCTTACCTTGGCTATGACCTGTTGTAAATGTTTTGGCCACAGGCCTGTTGAAACGTTTGGCCGTGGGACTGTTATATGTTGGCTTCGGCCTGTTGTAAAACTCGTGCAGCCGAAGGGCGCACAACATTGTAAATGATTTGTCAAGTTAATGATAAAAGTTGAGAGTTACCCCTCCCGCATAACTTGTGCTAAGTTTCCTATATTGCATTATTGTGGTTTTGCTATTAACTGAATTATGTATGAATGTTAAATATAATTGAAGAATTATATGGCTGTTCGGTTGTAAGTTATAATTCGGTTATGTGCAAGGAGTTTTAAAGCTTACACTAATTCAGTAGGAGGAATTAAGTGCTGAAGTCGGAAGGCGTAGTCCACATACGCTCAAACCAAGCGTAAGGTGGTGCCGCACCCGCCCAATAAACGAAAAAAAATATTGGGGGCGTGACAGATGGTATCAGAGCAAAGGTTGCTCGTGCAGGCTTGAACAAAGTGCCGTGGAGCTGGTGCTGGGGTTGAAGCGTGGAGCTCGGTTGGCGAGCTGATTAAGCAGAATTTGCAGGTAGTGAATGGTCAGGACAAGGTCACAAAAGAACAAGGAAATGGCTTCCAATTCTCAAGCAGGGTCTAACCATGCTGTAAAAGACATGGTGAGGGAGGCGACTCCCGAATTTGTTGATAAGGTGTTTGAGAGGATGGACAACTTGGAAAACTCTTGGAATCAAGAGGTGGAATCGTTAAACAAGGATTGGGAGGCCATCTCAGGGGTGAAAGAGGAACTTAAGGAGCTCCGGGTGCAGCATGACAAGCTCAAGACAAGGTACGAGTACACTGATTTCTGGTGTACCCAGCTTGAAGAAAGAATATAGGAAGTCGAGGAGTCAAGGGACCAAGGGCTAGCAGAGATTGGGAACTTGAAGGGGACTCTCAAAAAAGCAAACAAGGCTCTTGAAGAAGCCCAGGATGAGATCGTGGTGTTAAAGAGGGCTATAAGGCACAACTCAGGTGGAGGAGTGCCTCACGTATAAGTCAAAGAACCAGAATCTTACGACGGGACGAGGAGCGCAAAAGTTCTTGGCAATTTCTTAAGGGACATGGAGCAGTATCTAGAGAGGCTGAACCTATCTAAAGGAGAAGCGCAGGTCAAGGTAGCTGCACAGTTCCTGACTAATGATGCCAAGATGTGGTGGAGAAGCAGGGCCGATCAGATCCCTAATGGTAGTGCTGATGATATTACCTCCTGGGAAGACATGAAGAAGGCCTTGAAGATGGTAGTGCTGATGATATTACTTTAGCCCTCAGGATGAAACGTGGGAGGCAAGGACCAAGATCAAATTCATCAAACAGACGGGGAGCTTATAGATCTACCAGCAAGAGTACTCAAGCGCAGTATTGGAACTTCCTGATATGGCCGAAAAAGACAAGGTTTCCAATTTTATTATTGGGTTGAAGCCATGGGCTCGTAATGAAGTGAAGAGGCAGAAAATCAGGACGCTTGAGGAAGCCTTCGCTGCGGTCGATAGAATCGTAGATCATTATGACGAGACTTCTAATGAGAAGAAGAAGTCCGAGAAGACGAAAGAGAAGAAGAAGGAAGACACTTCAAAAGCAGATAACTCACCAAAGGAGAAAAGGCCTTTGAAGTGCTGGTTGTGTGCAGGGCCACACATGGCTAAGAACTGTCCTTCTAAGCCAAAGGTGGCCGCTGTTGTTCAAGAGGAAGAGGAGGATAATGCTTCCGTAGGGATGATGCCAATCCTTGGAGCCTCTGCCACAATGGAGACAACCTCTAGGAGGAACCCTGAGAGGAACATACTAGAATATGTGAACATGAAGATTGGTGGGACCGAGGTGCTCACAATGGTTGACAGTGGGGCCCTCACACAATTTCATGAGCGAGGACACCGTGAGGAGGCTGGGTCTAAAGTTTGTGCTGGTGGAAGCACATATGAAGACCATGAACTCCCCTCTGACATCGATTCTTGGCATAGCAGAAAAGGTGGATACAGTACTTGGTGAATGATCCGGGAAGGTAGACTTCACCATAGTACGAATTGATGACTACGAAGCAGTGCTAGGAATGGAATTCATGAAGCAGTACGAAGCGATGGTAGTACTTCATCTAAGGAAACTCTTTATTTATGATGGGAGGTCAGACGTGCCCATAGGTGTGCCTACCATGGGTGTGACTAAAACGGATCATAGATTAGGATGGATGCAGGTGGAGGACAAGGAAAAGACGAACAAGCGGTTGTCTAGTATGGAGGCAAGGCTTGCTGAACAGGACTTGGTCATCAAATCACTCTCAGACAGCATCTTGGATTTGACAAGAAGGCTAGAGTTAGTGGAAGACGATGACGAGATGGACATGGTGTATACAAGGCCGAACACTCAGAATGAGGATTGGGAAGCTTACTTACGACGGATGGAGGTAGAGGATCCAGACAAATGGATTGAGTTGATTAGTGAAGGAGAGCCCCCTGGCTCATCCTCTCGGAAAACTTCTTAGTTGACATGGGAGGCAGGGCTCATTGTTGGCTACTCAAGGCAGTGAGCCCGCAAGATGATTGAGCAGGCATGATGATCCCATGTGCAGCAGGAAATTGGTGGTTCCCATGAACCTAAGCAGGGGGATCAGAAAAAAATAAAGTGTGGGCATGTAAATGTGTAGCACTTGATCAAATCTCACATACGGTTCGGTGGCTGAATGGACATCATTGCAGATGAGTCTACATGATTGGCTACTGACAGGATTCGGTGGAGGACCACCGGATGAAATGTTGTCGGGACGACAACGTCTTAGGGTGGGGGAGGATGTCATGCCCTGGGGAATTAGGCGCTCCGCACGATGGGTGGGCGACCCACACGGGCGGCAGACAAGTCTTCACCCGGCAACATGAATGATGGATGGAGGACCGGGTGCGAACGGGCAAAGTCCGAATAGGCGGAGGGCAGCACGAAGGTGCGCCCACCCGCCGGGCAAACAACACAACCGGTGGGGCGAAGGCAACACACAGGCAGTAGGGCGGGTATGCACACACATAGGATTCTTGAACAGCGACAAGTCCGAACAGAGGGCGAGGGCGGCACGAAGGTGTGCCCGCCTGCCCGAACGAACAACATACATACGAGACATGACGGGTAAGCGGCAGGTCTGGACGAAGGCAGGGCGGCACAAAGGTGCGCCCGCCCGAATGAACACAGACACAAGACACGACGGTAGCGGCGGTCTGAACGAAGGCAGGGCGGCACGAAGGTGCACCCGCCCGAACGAACACACACGGGACACGACGGGTAGCGGATCTGATTGAAGGCAGAGCAGCACGAAGGTGCGCCCGCCCGAATGAACAGCACACAAGACACGGCGGGTCTAAACGAAGGGCCGGGTAGCATGAAGGTGTGCTCGCCCTAACGGACACCATGCGAAGGTGCGGGGTTGGCATACATGTAGAACAACCAAGGGGCGACATCGAACAATGAACGACGCAGGAGCGGTTGGCGATGGATGAACGGACACGGGTTGGATGAGCGTACACGAAGAAGAGCAGGTTATACCCACTTTGGCGTGGGCGGCCTTGTGCAACAAGGGCCGACCCGCCAAGAGTGGAGGACACAACTGTTTGACAATTAAAACAAGTCGGCTTCATGATTATGGTGCGATTGTTTGCAAAATTGGGGGTCGGCTTGGCAGACCGACACCCCTCCCCAAATCGACGGTGGAGCCTATAAGAGGCAGCGCACTTGGTCATTTGGCAACAAGGAATTTTGGTCAAGCATTCGATCATCAAGCCTCTAACGAGCAGTTGGACGCAAACGCAGAAGTGCGAATGACATGAAGGAAGCTCACAGAATTGAGGCGAAGTTGGGGTCGGGTAACGTAGTGCAAACTACGGGTGGAAAACAGTCTTGACTATTACCGGTCTTGGTAGCGGAGGCGCAGGTGGCGCACGGTCTTGAAACGGGCTGGTGTTTGTGCCTAGGCAGCAGGCCTGTTCTACTTGTGATTGACCTGTCATAAACTCGGTTGGCCACGGGTCTGTTGTAGGCCGAGCTGGTCGTGCGTTTGGAAGTAACTATTGTTGACCGCGGGTCTGTCTTAACTTGGCTACGACCTGTTGTAAACGTTTTGGCCGCAAGCCTGTTGAAACGTTTGGCCGCGGGACTGTTATATGTTGGCTCCGGCCTGTTGTAAAACTCGTGCAGCGGAAGGGCGCACGACATTGTAAATGATTTGTCAAGTTAATGATAAAAGTTGAGAGGGCGCACTTGGTTGGGAGTTGCCCCTCCCGCATAACTTGTGTTAAGTTTCCTATATTGCATTATTGCAGTTTTGCTATTAACTGAATTATGTATGAATGTTAAATATAATTGAAGAATTATATGGCTGTTCGGTTGTATGTTATAATTCGGTTATGTGCAAGGAGTTTTAAAGCTTACACTAATTCAATAGGAGGAATTAAGTGTTGAAGTCGAAAGGCGTAGTACACATACGCTCAAACCAAGCGTAAGGTGGTGCCGTACCCGCCCAATAAACTAAGCGTAAGGTGGTGACGTACCCACCCAATAAACGGAAAAAA
>APFE031471561.1:0-13734 GCA_000404065.3 Pinus taeda
GGCACTTTCTAGAGCAATTTATTGTTCCTCCATTTGCAACCATCACTTGACACTCTAGTGTTGGATATAAGAAGCAATTCAATTCTTTTGCTACCTTACAATGAATAAAATTGTGGGTACTTCCTGAATCAATCAAACACTATTACCTTTTTCTTCTTGATTTGTCCTTCTATCTTGATGGTTTGAGGAGTGGTAATTCCCGCCAATGCATTACAAGATATGGTCGGATTCATTTCTTCTTTATCTAGGCTTTGTTCCTGGAGTATATCCCTCTTCTTTTGACCTTTCTTGCTCCTTTTCTTCTTCCTCTTCACAATCTATGTAGAATAATTTCTTCTCAGCACACTTATGACCTTTAATGTATTTGCTATCACAACTGTAACAAAGCGCTTGTGCTTTTTTTGCTTCCAATTGTTGTGGTGTCAACCTTATAGGTTGTGGAAGGCTAGGGGCAACGACACTTCCATTTTTATAGTTGTGAGTGGTATGCTTCCTGGCTGCCATAATTTTGCTTTCCATTTTTCTTGCTAACCT
The DNA here is from genome assembly GCA_000404065.3 of Pinus taeda. Lineage (NCBI taxonomy): Eukaryota > Viridiplantae > Streptophyta > Pinopsida > Pinales > Pinaceae > Pinus > Pinus taeda. The sequence goes on from APFE031471561.1 coordinate 535, forward strand.
GAATGCCTTCTCTAATGAATTAGGTTCCCAAAGGCAAACATCATGTTGGATATTATCCTTTAAAGTCCCTATGAGCACATCAATCCTACGCTCCTCTGGAATATTTTTTACCCTTATGTTCAATTTTTGGAACTCTTCAATGTGCTCCATTATTGAACCCTTATGTTTGATACTTGTCAATTGGCTAAAAAAAGTGTTACTTTTTGTATCCTCATAATGTGCTGTCAATTCTTCCGTAAAAATTGCCCAAGTGATAATTTGTTTACGAGAGCAAACCCATTAATACCATACAAACTGATTTGCTTCCAAATATGAAGTTGCAATACATAACTTTTGTGTGTTTTGCACATTATTGAGATCGAAAAATTGCTCCATCTGTAATATCCATTTTGCGGGATCCTTGCCATTAAACTTCCTCATATCAATTTTTGGAATATGGTGGGTCTTCGATCCAACATTAAAGTCTATGGAATCATGATTAACATTTCTTTTGTTCTCATCATGAGTTTCCTTCACTACCCTTTGACCATTATGTGACAATTTCTTGTAGCAACTTATTCAAATTTATCTTCAATTTTTCCATCTTATCATCCATGCCACCCATTTTAAAGTCCATGCCATTCATCTTAGCGTCCATGCCATTCATCTTAGTTTCCATGCCATCCATCTTAGCTTCTACGCCTTTCTTTAAACAATTCATCTTAGCTTCTACACCTTTCTTTAAACCATCCATCTTAGCTTCTACATCTTTCTTTAAACCATCCATCTTAGGTTTTGTTACTTTTTGTGCAAGTGACACTTGTTGCACTTGGTCTTATAATTTTGATATATCATGTTGCATTTCTTCCTCTTCTTCATGAGTCATGCTAGAGCTTTCAGGTTGTTTACTAGGTGTTTGCATTTTCTTTCCTCGAGCCATCAATTACCAATAATAATACTTTACTATGCCTTTTGAATTCCTTCAAACTAATTTTTTAAACCAAGCTTATGCAAAGATTTAGAAAAAAACTACACACCTTTTTTCACTTTGTAGGAGTTTGATATTGAATCTGATGTATCTATGTAATTTCGGATCATCTAGTTCTAAAATTATGATCTGCAGTATCCCTCTGTGTCATCTTTCCAATGCCACCAGTCTGATCAAATTTAGATTCTCCAAGCCAGAGTTATGCACAATCTCCCAAGATGACCTGATTATAGACCTTTCCAGAAGAGCGAACTTGTATGAACTGCCACGTCTCACTGTTTCGACCTTTTGGCTCTAAAAATATATATACAAAAAAATATAGTCCGTCCTCTTTCTATACCTTCTTACGAAATTTCAATCTGATGCTCAGAGAGAAAGTTATGACAATTTTCCCCTGGTCACCTGTTTGGAATGTAATTCAGGAGTCTGCAAAAAGACCAACTTCCTCAGATCATATCTCCGCAAATATAGTGCTAAAATCTTTGAAATTTGGACCCGAGGTTCAGTGCGATTTCGTCTCAAATGGGTTTTTTTTCGTTTCTAAAACATCGCTCAAAAAAAGTTATAGCGAAAATGCCACAATGACCTATTTGGAGTAGCGAAACCCTAGAATCCAAAGCTCTGATACCAAATGTTATGAAACCAGCTCACAAAAAGATAGAAAAGATAGTTGAACGCCTTAGAATTTAGCCTCTTCGAGAGGGAAACCTCCTTTACATTACAGAAAAGAACAATTCTTGGATGATTCAAATGACAAAACCTCCTTTCTATATATAAGAGTCTAAGGGGTCATAATATAACCAAGCCGACCTAATAATAATAATATAAAGGCACAAAAATAACAATAGAGTGATTTTATGGGGTATAGTAATAACAATATGGGGACAATAGGGGCACAACAATATTAATAAGGGATATAATTACAATATTAATGGGGCCATCAATAGTATTATAGGGACCTAACAGTATGGTATTGGTGCACATGTGGTATTGTGTGCATGTCATATATGTTGTGTTGAGGGCATGTGGTACTAGGTATGTACATTGTGTAGGTGCATGTATTATGTGGTGTTGTACATCGAGTATAGATGTATTGTTCTATGTTGTATGCCATTTGCAGGTGTATGTATTATATTATGCACTGGATGTAGGTGTATGTATTGTATTGTATAGACTTGGTGTAGGTGTATGTGTGGTATGTCAAGTGTAGGTGCATGTGTTGCATGGATTTGTATGTCGTGTGTGGTCATATGTGTGTGATGCACACTATGTATATGTGCAGTTGGTTGAGGAGAAAGTTGAAAATAATTAATATTATATTGTATTAATGGAGAAATGGTTACATGGTTGTAATGTAACTCCTTAAGTTAGGATTAGTTCATAGGTTATTGGAGTTTTTTCTCACCTCCCTATTCTTTTGAGATGTATTTATTGTATCATCTTTGATTAATTGAATAAGAGAGTGTATGCTCCACTTTGTGCAGTCTCCAGGTGCAGCTTGCTCACCTGTTAGTTGTTGGTTAATTCAATTCATTTCTTTTCTTTCAAGTTTTCTAACATGGTATCAGAGCTTAGATTTGGTGAGCCTGATTTACCTGTAGAGCCTTATCGGCTACATTAGAGCCCTAGTGGCTACAAAACCGTCATGGGTACAGTGCCCCAGTGGCAACATAGGAGCCTCAGTGCTCACATTTTTGGAGTTTAGGTGGTCGAGAGTGACGTACCTTACTCACAGGAGAAATTTATTTTCTCACAAGTCTCAACATATCTCCAGTTGAGCACAAAGTGTTCCTCACATAATTTGGCCTAACAGAAGCAATTATCATCGTGGATCTTAGGGCCAAACCCGCGATGATTGACCTCTCCTTAGAGGGATTTTAAGTCATCATTTTTTTTCAATCTAAAAGAGTGATGGCATGTTTTTTATGGTTCTGAGCTTTAGATCAAGCAGTTTGGTGTCGGATCTAAGTTGCAAACACAGAGATCATGCTAGATTCATGGCAAATCGACCAGATCAGAGGTAGCTCGGGCAGTTTGGTGGTATATCTGTGCTTGATTCAAAGGTTCTAATAAGTTTTGAGATTATTTTTTTGTAGCTTGTAATTGTTCAATTGTTGAGAATTGACTGTAGATTGAGGGATTGGAATTTTGATCAGTCGAAAATGAACAATTTTACAGAAGTTTATCTCAACGAGTCTAATAAACTCAATGGGACCAATTGTACCAATTAGAAATTCAAGCTACAAACATTGCTTGAAGGATCGAGTGCTTGGTCAATCGTCAGTGGCGATGAGCAGAAGCCGACCATGGCAGCAGGCGGGACGACAACACTAATGCAGTATTGGGATAAAAGGGAGAATAAGGCAGAAATCTTATTAAAGATGTCTGTTAAAGACAATATTATCCCATATATCAGAGACTGTAAATTGTCCAGTGAGATATGGACTACATTCAAGAACCTCTACCAGACACAAAACACTAATTGCATCTTGTTTCTCAAAGGAAAGTTGTTTTCCATGAGGATGGAGGAGAATGAATCTGTTATTGGATTCATTGCACGAGTCAAGGACTAGAAGGACAGATTGGGAGACATCGGGGAGAAGGTGTCTGATTTTGATCTTGTCACAATTCCATTGAACGGGATGACGAATGAATACTAGATGTTCATCACAGGCTTGCTTGCAAGGAAGGAAACCCCTGCATTTGAAGAGCTAACAGGAATCCTGATACAGGAAGAGGAGCAGCGGTAGAATTTGAGACCACAGAGTTGATGGAGAAGAAGAAGTCATACAAAGGGAAACAACCACAAGGATAGAAAGGTGGTGGAATTTTTCAGAAGAGACCATTTAGAGGTATGTCTCCAAATAAATCTGACCTTAAATGTTTTTATCGTGGGAAAACGAGTCACTTCACTAAGTTTTGTTTTAAGAGACAAACAGATGAGGCTAGAAATAAACAGAGAAAACACACAGGGCACTTTTCCGATGAAGGTGACAGTCATGATATTCGATTATTTGTAGTTGATTATGCTCTTTCAGTTATTAAGGAGGTGAGTCCAAAATATGGTTCGTATATTCAGGGGCGTCTTCACATATGACAGGTAATAGACATTGGTTCGAAAATTTTGAAGAAATTGCTTGTGGAGCTAACATATATCTAGGTGATGACAGAGGTTATCAAATCAAGGGGTACAGTGATATTCCGATGATGTTACCTGATGGTAATATCAGATATATTAAACATGTGATGTATGTACCCAAGATCAAGAAGAACTTGATCTTTGTTTCAATGATAGCAGATCAAGACATGCAAGTCGACTTCTTCAGATCATATTATGTCATAAAGGACAGCAAAAAGGAACCAGTTGCATCAGGAGTGCGTATGGGAGGCTTGTATAGGTTGAACGTTAAGAGCATGCCACACCAAGCTCTGGCTTCAACTAGACTGAAAGCCAAGAATCTTTGGCATCAAATATTCGGTCATATGAACCTACAAGATCTCATGTTGTAACAAAGAAAATGTATGGTTGATAGATTACCTAATTTTTAGAATGTTCATTTAGATTGTGATGGATGTGCATTAGGGAAAATGCATAGAGAAGAGTTTCCTTTGAATGCTGATAGGAAGAAAAGAGATATTCTGGAGCTTATGCATACAGATATATGTGGACCCATGCAGATTAGGTCTCTAGGTGGTGCACATTATTTTATACTCTTTACTTATGATTGCATTAGATTATCTTGGGTATATTTTATTAGAAACAAGAGTCATACATTTCAGTGCTTTAAAGAATTTAAGAATATGGTGGAAAACTAGACAGGGAAATTCATTAAGATTCTCCACTTTGATCAAGGGGGAGAATACAAGTTGGGAGAGTTCATGAAATTTTGCAAGAATCGTGGGATTATTCAACAATACGCAGTACCTCACACTCCGCAGTAGAATGGAGTTGTTGAACAAAGAACATAACCCTTGTGGCATGCACACGAAGCATGCTTCAAGGTAAGGGTCTATCTAATGGTTTTTGGGTTGAAGCCATCAATGTTGCAGTATACTTGAAAAATAGGAGTCCAACTAAAAGTCTCAATTTTAAAACTCCTTTTGAAGCATTTTATGGATATAATCCTGCAGTGGATCATTTAAGGGTTTTTGGGTCAAAATCCTTTCCCATATTCCCAAGGATGATAGGAAAAAGTTAGATCTTAAGGCCTCGAAATTCATATTTGTAGGATACTGCACTGAGTTTGTAGCTTATAAATTGTTTAATCCTTTGACTCATAAAGTTTTTGCGAGTTGAGATGTGTTATTTCATGAGCAGGCTGAGGAAGGAAATAAGGAGAACAACCTTTAAGAGTGGCACATTCCATTGTAGATGGAAGAAAGCAGTGAGGACATGCAGAAGCAGCAGCAACAACAACAACAAAAAGAGGAAGAGGCAGGTGATGCAATCAGTAAGTCGAGCTCGATAAGTTTTGAAGTAGACAGATTTGAGGTGAGCCATTACCGAGAAGATCAGGTAGGCAAACTCAACTACCAGCCAGATTGAAAGACTATGCTTTAATGTCAAACATTTTAAATGTTATAGAACCCACAAATTATAAAGAAGCCAGTCAATCTCATGAGTGGAGGGCCGAAGTGAATGAAGAATTTGAATCTATTATTAGAAATAATACTTGGGAACTAGTGGAATTACCTGAAGGAAAAATACCCATAGGTCGCAAGTGGCTTTATAGACCTAAATTTAATGCAGATGGGAGTATAGAAAAGTTTAAAGCTAGACTGGTAGCAAATGGTTATTCACAGAAAGACAGAATTGACTATGAAGAAACCTTTGCTCCCGTAGCCAAACTGAATACTATCAGAATGTTAATTGTTGTAGCTATAAAACATCAGTGGAAGCTACACCAGTTAGATGTTAAGTCTTCATTTTTAAATGGTGATTTAAAAGAAGAGGTTTATTTAATGCAGCCTGAAGGATTTGTTAAATAAGGGCAGGAGCATTTAGTTTGTAGATTGAAAAAGGCTCTTTATGGTTTAAAACAGGCACCCAAGTCTTGGTACAAGAAGATTGATTCATTTTTCTTACAACATGGTTTTCATAAGAGTAAGAATGACCCAAATCTATATACCATGTATGATGACAGGTGAAAATAATTTTGATTTCCTTGTATGTGGATGACATGATTATGCCAAGTAATGTAGATGCATTAATCAAAGAAATCAAAATGCAGATGTTACGGGTTTTTAAGATGAAAGACCTCAAAAGTTTACATTACTGTCTAGGTGAGGAAGTGTGGAGAGACTCTGGGTATACTTTCCTTACTCAAGGGAAGTATGTTAGAGGACTGCTCAAAAAGTTCAGAATGGAATAGTGTAAAACAACATCATTACCTTTACAACAGAACCTGAAATTGTGCAAAGACGATGGCTCTAAGGAGGTGGATTCTACTTTGTACAACCAACTAGTTGGTAGTCTAATATATCTGACTACAACTAAACCAGACTTAGCATACTCTGTTAGTGTGTTGAGCCAGTTTATGTCTAAACCTCTTGAAATTCATTGGGTAGTGGCAAAAAATGTATTGAGGTATCTTCATGGTACTTTTGATTATGGTATTTTATACACTGATAAATCTGATGTTACTTTAGCAGGTTTTTCAGTCTCTGATTGGACAAGTAACCTAGATTATCAACGACCTATCACGGGTTATGCATTTAGTATTGGATCTGGGGTCATAGCATGGAGCAGTAAAAAGCAGAGCATTGTGTCTTTATCTTCAGCGGAAACCAAGTAGCAAGTAGTATGCGTAGCAACATGTGAAGCTATATAGTTGAGGAGGCTTCTCCATGATGTAGGAGAAGAGCATAAAGAAGCAACTATCATAAAATGTGACAAGCAGAGCTCCATAAAGATGGCGAACAATCCAGTGTTTCATAAGAATATGAAACATATAGACACTAAGTTTCACTTTGTAAGGGAAAAAGTCCTGCAAAATAAATTATTATTGAATATTGTAAAACATGTGACAATGTGGCTGATATTTTTACAAAACCTCTTGGGAAAGTGAAGTTTGAATTTTTTAGGGGGATGTTAGCACTTCAAGATAATCCTTTCTCCATTAAGGGGGAGAGTTGGAAATAATTAATATTATATGTATTATTGGAGAAATGGTTACATGGTTGTAACATAACTCCTTAAGTTAGGATTAGTTCCTAGGTTGTAGGAGTTTGTTCTCACCTCCTTATTCTCTTGAGATGTATTTATTGTCTCATCTTTGATTAATTGAATATGAGAGTGTATGCTCTAGTTTGTGCAGTCTCCAGGTGCAGCTTTCTCAGCTGTGAGCTACTGGTTATTCAATTCATTTCTTTTTTTTCCAGTTTTCTAACAGAGAAGGCATTCGGTGTTTGTCGGGTGTGGAAATTGATCTGGTGTGTGTACGAAATAAGAACAAAGGCAGAAGTAAGGATCGATGAAGGATAGGTATCGATATTTTATTTCATATTTATTATACATGTGATTTATGACTATGGTATATGATGATTATATGTGATTTATGATTCTAGTTTATGATGATTACATGCAATCTATGGTTTATGATGGTTACATGTGATTTATGATTTTCATGGTTATGTTTTGAGCTAACCTAATGTGATATGTTTATACATGATGATTTAGTCAATATGCTAGTTTAACTTGTTGTGGTAGGAAGCAAACAGGATTGCAAGTGTACCTTCTTGATCAGCTACCAATGAGGTATGATATGAAGTTATTTCAATTTATTTTGAATCTAATGGAAGTTATGTGCTTGGTACAGGAAGCACGGAAATGCCTGGTTGGGTGGTTACAATCAACTGCAAGAATCAACAACAATAGTGAAAAGAATTTGAATATGCAATAGTATGTTGGTAAAGCACTTTAGGAATAGGGCCATTATGGGACACTGGTACCCACTTGTGTCCATCGATTGTCATGAGCATGCTATGACTGGTATGATGGTTTTGAGGCAGGTATATGCCTTGATTTTTTGTATCTTCCGATGTGAGGAAGCCTTGCCAAGGATGGACTGCCCGGGATGGGGGTGCCAACAGAACTTGGAAGGTGAGTGACTGCACGAAAGGGCTTGACTGGATTGCCATAGGGACTATATAACAGAGAAGGGAAGACCGAGGATGGATTCGTTTTGGTCATTAGCTTTGCCAAATGGAATAAAATGCACATTGGGAGTGCGCCCTGGAATAATGAGTTGGTAACTGATCACTGAGAGGACAAGTGGTGCAGGATTGTGGTGTTGGACATTGGATGCAAATTTGACTTTGGAGTGGATTTTGGACTTCCTGGGAAGGAGGTGAATCCTACTATTACTTTTAGGGTGAAGGTGTGAGCCTTTAGATTCCTTTGTTGTAGATATAGACATTCTATACTTTTATTTGTTGGTTGAGAAAATGTACATATGTATATATGTGTACATTATTATAAATATTGTATCGAATTGGATTTATAAAGCTCCATAGACAGTATGGTTATTTGTTGGTTGAAGCAAATGTGTATGTGTATATGTGGTTATTGTAAATTTCGTAATGAATTGTGTTATAAAGCTCCAGTAAATGATATGTTTGTCATCTTTAACAAATGGTCATTGTAAATACTGCAACGAGCTATGTTATAAAGCTCCATGGGCAGTATGTTTTATTTTCAGTGGTCTTGTTGGTTATAGGTGTCATTGAACACTGAGGACGGTGTTTTCCCAAGGGGGAGGGTTCTGTAACAGCCCTGGTTAAAAACTCATGTAAATATATATAAGGCCACGGTGATGGGACACTTATTCCAAGCTGAATGTTATGCAAGACATCCCAGGGGGGTGTTCATTTGGTTTTTTATGGCTAAGGAAATTGGCAAAGGCAATGGATAAGGAATTAAAGAGGCAAACATGTATTTTGGCACATTTATTTATGAAAATAATGGAAATTAGGAGAAAAAGGAGGTGAAAGGTCGCAGGTTGCATGTGAGGAGGAGAATGAAGGAAAATAATGGAAAATGAAGAAAATAGAGGCCTCATTCATAAAAAGTTTTATGAGGATCAGTTGGTAACCTTTTGTCAGTTCAGTGTTGGAGCTCTCTCTCTCATACTCTTGGATACTTAGATTTTTCTTGTAGCACTCTTGGAGGGTGTGGCATACTTGGATTCTTGGAACAAGAAGGCAAAGGAAGAGCAGGAAAGCGCAAGAAGGCATCGACATCAGCAACTACATCAGATTTGTTTGCAAGTACCAAGTTGCATGTATGATTTCTTCACTAATTTGGACATGCATGGCATATGCATGTGGTTTCTTGGTTGTGATCTGTCATTGCCATGGAGAATTGCCTGGATCGACAGTGGATTGCCTAGCCTTTCCATTTCCTAGATAACCATGGTGATTGTGGGTTTACTTTCATGATTTGTTTTTGGTTGGTTCTCATGATTCCTTAGCTTGGGTTGAGTATTAGTTCATGGAAGCCCTGGTTGGACAAACGCTCTGGAAGCCCTGTAACAACTTGGGTTGAGTTACTAGGCCTGGAATCCTTGGTTGTACAAACACTCTGGAAGACCTTGGCGGGTTGAGTTACTAGTCCTATAAGCCTTGGTTGGACAAACACTCTAGAAGCCTTGGTTATAACAAATGCTCTAGAAGCCCTGGAAGGCTTCGATGGAGACTAATCTGATGATGTTTTTGTGATGTCTGACCTTGAGGTGGAATCATTGTTTGATGGGTTGAGGTGGATGGCCTCTGGAAGCCCTGGTTGAGTTTTGATTGATGTCTTCTATGAGATCCCACATTCATGCTTGGAATATGGCACGAGGGTGAATGGATGAAGAGATATTTGGTTTAGCCATTCTACGGTCCGGTGGAACGTGGCAGTCCCATCTCTAGTTGGTTCATTGTAATCATTAATGAGAAATCCATTCCCTTGATTTCCATGTGTAAAGGTACTAATGTATTCATGGATTTGATGGTCGATATGTTTATTGTATTTTTGTTTATTATGTTGGTTATATGCAAATTTAATGACAACATCTATGTATGGATCTCAACATGTTTTTACTTGTATGTGAATGGATAATGGGTCTATGGCGTAATAGATGATAATGGAACAAATGGTGTGAGGGAATAATGGTTCATAGTGATTCTCAGATAAGTATGAGATCCCTACACTTAATTATGTTATTTAAACCTGTAGATTACATGCCAATGATATGTTTGACGAGATGCTTGTCATGGTTAGTAGGGATCTGATCAAGTTCTCAAACAAGTATTTGCTTTAGTATTTTCATTTCCCTGTTAATTTATTGATCTAAAGAGATGGTTCAGTTCTAGCCAGTGACCTGGGCTTTGGGCTTGAAAAAGTGGCTCAAATCCCAGAGTTGTTGGCATAACACTGACAATTTTGGTCCATAGTCGCTGGCAGGTAGGCCTATGAGAGTGAATTTAGGTTGTTGGTCACTCCCTTGCCCATAACATGAGAGAGAATATGGCCTAAGAGACCTAAAACAACAATGGGACCCAGGGACAGGATGTTCGAGTGGTTGACTTATCCTCTTAGTGTTTTTTTGATGATATTGGATGTTTGTATGGTGTGTTTCCATGAGTTCCACTTCCTTAATGTGACTTAGGAGGTCAAATCATATCATAGTGGCCTCTCGTCGCATGTTTACCCCAGCTGACCAGTTGCTGGGTAGATATGGGAGGAGGGTGTTACACACATTTTACTTCCATATTCAAGCACAAAAAACACATACATTCAATATACATAAATCAGTGGAATATCCCCATAAGGTGCGCCACATATACAAGCATTAATAACACAACTACAGTCTTAAATCCAAAACCATTCCCAACAACAATGCAACATGATCCGTTAAAGAGTAAATAAGCATACACATATACTTATCTTTGAACTTGCAGGGAAACTGAGCTTGGGACAAGGACTCTCCACCCAACCTTAGGCAGCTACAACCCCTTTTACTTGCTGCTACCACCACTGAGCCTGATTCTGGAGTCAAAGGGGGGATGCTTTCTTCCAGGACTGCACACCAATTGCCAATTGAAACAGGGACTCCAAAGGACCTCCTTCATTAATCCCACTAGTTGATTGCTTCTTTCTTTGCTGGCAGAGGGAGTCCAGAGGTGTCCCACCTCACCCCAAGTGTACACTCAATGATTCACCCACTTATAGGGAGTCCAAAATCCACTGTACCAATAGGGCTATATCCACAAGTATTTAGTCAAGTCTTCCTATGTCTCTGCTTCAGGATGGTCTTTTCTCGGGCTATTACAGGGCTCCAGAGTAGCTATCTCAACCCACAAGCTCCATAGGACCTAAGATGTTACAAGGCTCCAAATATTTAATCCCAACCCACAACCTCCAGGGACCCAAGTTGTTACAGGGCTCTAGAAACCTTTGTCTCAACCGACAACCTCCAAGGACCCAAGTTGTTATAGGGCTCCAAGGATCCTATCTCAACCCACAACCTCTAGGGACCCCGAGCTATTGCAAGGCTTTAGAGACTAGCACTCAACCCACAACCTCCATGGACCCCAAGCTATTGCAGGGCTCTAGAGACTAGCACTCAACCCACAGCCTCCAGGGACTAAGAACCAATTCCCTTCTCTTTTTTTCTCTTCAACGTTGTTTTTTGAAAGCTTATGCTCAAGGCCCGATTCTAGTCCCTTCTCAGTTTGCCTCCAAAACAAAGGGCTCTACTCCCTTGCTAGGAGAGTTTGATTTCCTCCGTTGTTCGAAAAATGCTTCCTATGAATAATGTATTCTCCTGTTGTTCAAATGCTCTCTTCAATGCCTCCTACTTGGCCTGCATTTATGTCACATTATTTATTGTTGCGTCCTTGTTGTTTTGCAGCCTTTCATAATTTTTTGTCCTCGTTGCTTGTAGTGTTTTTTCAAGAAAGCATGGGTCTGCGTGCTTTTCCTCAACCCATTAATTTCGATAACCAGTTCTTTAACTTCATGTACCAGCCAACCTTCAATGGTTGTCCTGGATTCATGTTTCTTCTTTGCACACGAAACCACAACATCCCAAGCAACAATTATCCTCCCTGATCTCTGGAATTTGTGTCCCTTTGACTCAATCCCCTTTTTATTTTGATTTCAAGCAATGCATAATATTTAAACATACTTACAATGTGGCTTATATGAGAGCCTTGGGTGGGTTGTTACACTTCTATACTATTGAGTGGACATTCATTTGACGGGTGTTTCTTTATGAATTTAAGACAAAAAATATATAGATATTTTTTTATTCATCTTGCTTCATCCTTATCTATAATGTATCCCTTTGCATGGCTAATGAGTGTAAGATATTAGTTTTTATATGTTTATACAAACCTCCTAATTCATTCTTAGTATGAGTTATAGAATTAGATGATTTTTGTTTCCATATATTTGTCATTCTCACCCTTCTTCCTTAAAGATATGGAATAGTTTTTTAATACATGTTTTACATCTTCAGACTTTAATAAGAGAATGTCTCTATTTACAAGAAGATTCAAGGTCACAATAAGTTCCTCTCTTACCCTTCCGAGTAAGATAAGTTTAAGTGATCTACCATCCAATATGCAACTATGACCTATTATATAATTGAGTTGGAACATCTCATCTTAGTCTTCCCAAAAATCATTTTCTCCTTGGATCATCCTAAAGATTTTATCTCTTGCATCACTAGCCTTGTAGTAGTCATAGTACTTGTCAATTAAGGTTTTCTTCATTTTTCCCTAGCTTTTGATGTTGTTTCCATCTAAATTCATGAACCATTTCAAGGTTGACTCCTTCAATGTAAAAGGGAAAGAGTTGGAGCTTTTAATAATTAGATGCATAATCATAAGTCTTGCAAATAGCTTCAAACTCAAAAAGGAAAGTGTTATGGTATTTTGAAGTAAGACCATGGAAATTACAAAGAGAAAAAGGATTGATCTTCTTCATCTTAATTTATCCATTAGTTGTCCTGGCGAGGAACTTAAAGATTTCATATTGTTGGACTCCATCCTTAGCCATGGTATTGATCAGGTGCTCAGAATTATGCTCAAAAATCTGTTATGAAACCAGCTCAAGAAAAGATAGAAAATAGATCAACACCTTAGAATTCAGCCTCTTCGAGGGGGCAACCTCCTTTACATTACATAAATGAAAAATTCTTCGATGATACAAATGAAAAGACCTCCTTTCTATATATAGGAGT
>APFE031471573.1:3962-93889 GCA_000404065.3 Pinus taeda
AAATGACATGATGAAGAATGGTGGAAATGGGTGGAATAAACGTTCACAAGTGACAATAATCATGGCATATTAACGACCCCACAACAATTAGGGTGAAAACCTCCGTGAGGCGCCCTAGTTGTTTTCAAAAAAAAAATCTAATTTCTATTGAATAATTGCAGGTTGCAATAAGGACATTGTAGGTCAGGAGGATCGCTCAAAACAAAGAGAGAGGAATTTTTGTGCCTTCTACAGGAAGTTTTGTGTTTTCTATAGGAAGTTTTGTGTCTTCTACCGGAAGCCTACAAACAAGCGAAAATCGATCTCCAAAGAGGACATGAAGGCTAGGAATATGTCCATGAGACTTGCAAGCATCCATGTTTCCATCCCTCACCCTTTTCCATCATTATTTCCATCTCATTGTGCTTCTTTCCTCAAAACTGTGTGTTCTACAGGAAGTTCCTGTAGAAATTACAGGATTTCTACAGGATGCTAGAAATGGATTTAAAAAAAGTAGTTTGGTGAACATGATAGCTTCCTCAAGGGTTCAGAAGTCCTCTTGCAATCTTCAAACTCCTCCTCCATCATCTCCATGCCTGCATCACAACCCAAGCTCATTTTTTTTTACCATGCAAAAACTTGCAAAATGCTTTGAAGAAAAAATACATAGAACAGAATTTGTTTTTTCCCTAGCTTGAAAATTGTGCATCCATTTGCAAAACCATTACAGGGGGAGTTGTATAGGGACAATGGCAACATGCCCGAGCAATTTCAGCCAATTCCGGTGCACGGTTTCCAAGAAATTAGCCTCCATCAGCTTCAGCCATTTTTGCATTTTCTCTACATCTGTGCATCCGTTTCAAAACCTGTTTCGTGGGGAGATGCATATGGGTGATAGTCACCTACCCAAGAAGTTTTAGTTGATTCTGATGCACAGTTTTCGAGAAATTGATCTCTGTAATCTTCAGCCATTTCCCATTTTTCTCGAAATCTGTGCATCCATTGATCGTGATGTTTCTATGGGAGGTGCATAATGATTATAGGAACATGCTCAGCAAGTTTCAGATCAATCCGGTCTATCGTTTGGGAGCAGTGGCGGAAACAAGTTTTTGGCCTATGTAAATTCAACATCAGCAGCTTGAGGGTGCAGATCTAAACGTAGAAGCTAGCTCCTATAGTGTGGATCTGGCCAGAGGATACCTACACAAGAAAAAATAGCAATGAATTAGAAAACAATCCATCATGCAACCACAAAAACACATGCAGCAGCAAAAAGCACCTCACAGCAGCCACTTTCAACTTCCAGATATGTGACTAAAACTTGTTCCTCTATTGCATGAATCTAATTGAAGAACTGCATGAACGAATGGAATGGTGGGATTAAGCCACGAATCTAGCAAAGTTAACCCAACATTTCCTTCTCTAGCGCTTACCCGGAAGTCATGCAGTATATGTGGACGGTCGACTCACGTGAAAATTAAAATAACATGGAGTGTTGGTCGTTTAAACCTTAGTGCAATTGATGGCAGTGATTACAGGGGGAAAACACACAGTTCATGAACAGCACTACCATCTGCATGTGGCCATGTACACCTAGCCACTTCACTCCCTCACCACAAATCACGCAGCAATAAAAAAAAATGCTCGGCTGACTCTCACCACCCACTGATTAATTTTCACCTGCAACATTCTTAGCCGAAGTACATGTCCTGTGCTCCCACAATCTGTTAATCGGTCGTCCTCCACGAGCTTTTCAGCTTGGTTCAAAATTCTCCCACGTACCGAGTTCATTCAGAGGCGCAGTGGCGTTCTATAGGAAACGGGGGGGTCTTCTACAGGAAACATGGCATAGCAGAGAAACCTGGACTGTCTACGTCGAAATTGGAATTTCGAAGAGACGTAGGATCGAACACACCATTCCCATGCATTATATTTCGAAAGGTGGTGAATTAAATGTGTTGGAGTAGGAGAATTAAAAGCAAGTCTGTCTATGGTTCAAGAATAGTGGTTTTCCTGTGTGATACATGGAATTTTTTAGTGGGTTCTGCATCTAATTCTCCTCCACGGTTCCTGTTAGCAAATTCCTCCTATAGAAATGATAAAACCATTGTAAGGGTAAGACTGTGCGTAAAGAATGTGATTTTTATGTGGTTGGGAATAAACGTTAAGCTCTACACTCTGTCTGTAAGAGCCTAATTCCCTTTTGACAGTAGAGTTTTGGGCAGCAACAACATTGTAACCAGGGAATTGATATAAAGTGACCTATAAACACTTGAGGGATACTGTCTTCAACGTTCTGGGGAGGAAACCATACACAGAATTCCCCTTCTGATCAGAGCACAAGCCAAGACAGAGCATTTTTCACCATGCCAGGAGGGTTTATCAGAAAGGAACCCTCGGATTCCAAGAAATTGTGAGAAACTCCTGAGGTGGTAGAACTATTTACCCGTGCAAATTAGATGACCTTCTGTGACAGAATTCAAGGTGACGATGATGAGATAACAGAGGAGTTCCTAAGGTCCCAGCAGCCTAAATCAAAGACACTGGCCACTGTAAATTTCAGAGGGTTGACCCTAAAGCTCACCCCATAACTCATTAGTCGAGTCACTGATCTACCATTAGGGATACCCTGGGATAAAGAGGAAAGGAAATTGGGCCAAAAGGCCAAAAAGGAATTCTTCCTACCAGAGGAACAGTTTTCAGAGCATAAGAATGGGGTCCAGAGAGCTAGCCTACAACAATTTTGAAGCAAGGTCAACCTTCAGATTATGAAATATATTACCTGTGAGGGGTGGTTCAGTATTGTATACAGTTATCACTTCCGGTTGCTAACTAAACTCAGGCATAAGATGGATTTACCCACAGGACAAAAGTTAAGCATCCCCTACTTCCTCCTACAATCATTGATTGAGTGTGGCACAAAACTGAAGGAAGGGACACTAGACCAGCTAGCCCATCATGGGCTTATCAAGCTTCTAGTAGAAGATACCCTCCATACCTATACTGTCCCTCTCTTCTAGGAGTTTTTCACAATATGTCCAAGGATGATGATATCCGAATTCTGGCCGAGGAACTCACTTCCTCCAGTAGTGAGGAGAAGGAGCACATTGAAGCAGAAGAGAAATCCAAGGGTCAGGAAACCCCGGGCACACCACCACAACAAGGAAAAAAAGAGAAACGAGAGAAATTCCAAGTTGTTGAGGCCAAAACTGTGGGTGGAAGAATGACACAGACACCAAGGGAGAAACGATTGCAAATCAGGGTAGAGAGGACTGAAAAAGTCCAAGAAAGCAAGGGCACACCCAAAGCAGCCACAACAAAACTAAAGGAGAAGGCACCCCCAACCAAGCAAGCCAAAACAGTGCAAACTGGTTCTACAGGAAGCCAGAAGGTCGTTTCTATAGGAAGCCCGAAAACTGTTTCTACAAGAAGCCAGAAAACCGTCAGCACAGGAATTTCTAAGGAAGTCTGGAAAAAGGGCAAGAGAAGGAAGAATCTCCTGAGATTTTAGCCACGGAGGTAGCAGCTGTGCTGGCCACCCTAAGCACATCTCCAAAGCAAAAAGGGAATTGAAAGAGGGAGCCTTCCATGTATTTTAAGGAAAGAAGGAGCATGCAGATAAAAGTTGGCAGACCCTAGCCACAATCAAAGGAGCCATTTACAATTGAGGACACCACAACTAATCAAAAGGAAGAGTCTCCTTCAAAGAGATCCATCATCTATGAATGAGGAAGCCAAAAGCCTTCACCTAGAGAGAGAAAATTAAGATGCTGGACTCAAAGACAGTTCTACAGGAAGTTGAGATAGTTGTACAGGAAGCTAAGAATTCTCTACAAGAAACTCGGGCTAAGCTAAGAGAGACCAATAAATTGGAGGGAAAGGTGGCTAAACAACCACAGGAAGAAGGAAAGACAAGGAAACATCTGATGAACAATAGAGAGAGGACAAAGTTGTAGGCTAAGGCTAAGGCTTTAACAAAACTACTACAAGAAAAGGAGCATAGGCAGTGGGAAGAAGTAGAGAGAAAAGCATGGTTTCATGACCGAGAAGAGGACATCACTTCAAAATCTTGGCATGACAGGGAGGCCACTAGGGCCATCAAAGATGGAGAGATAGATTAGTTTCTCAGAGGATGAGCAACACTTTCAGTAGGGGGGTGATGATGAGCCCCAAAAATGGATAATTATATGGGCTCATTCAGCCTCCTCATTCGACTTAATCCACCATTCTCATTAGTTTATTGCATGTTTTTTATTATATTTATACTAATAGAGTTAATTGGGTTAGTCATTATGCCAGCAAGTCTAATGTGTGCTTTATACAGTGTTTTTGGTCAATTTGGAGACAAAATTAAAGGTTTAAATGAACACTTGGCAGCCAAATTCGTGGAAAGGATTTTTAGGAAGGTGTCCCCTTCATTTATGGGCCCTTACCTCGAATTCTCCACCATCAGCTCGGGGTTCAAGGGCCACCAAATTGATTATCACAAGGGCAGCCAAGCAAGGGCTAGTAAAGTGGCTGTTAACTACAAGTTTTGGCAGTCGAGTTCCTAAAGTTTAGGGGGGCTGTTGGGGTCCTCAATTTGTATAAATAAGAAGGCTTAGGGCCTCATTTGGGTTAGCCAGTAGTTAGTCACTTTGTAGGCAGAAGTTAGCTAGTTTGTAGTTCGATTTTAGTCATTTTTTAGGCAGTAGTTTAGCTCTGCATTTCAGCACATTTTCAAGTTTTCCTTGCAGACAGTTTTTGGAATGTAACTATTCTTTTGATCAATAAAGATGAATCCAGCTTTGCACCAGCTCTAATCTCTCTTAGGAGGTTGTAGCTTTTGGGGTTGGGCCCATCTCAAGTGCCCAACACCTCCTTTGTTTACTTTCATGTGTCTTTGCTGCATGCTTAGAATAAAATCTGCTATTTAGATTTAAATATTGTTTTGTTATTTAGATTGCTTTTGATGATTAAAGTAGCTTTTCATTTTCAGATTTGTTTGATAAGTCAATAATAGGAAAGATCTTCAAAAAAACGCCATCAAGCACCTTGGATCTCACCTCTCCCTCAGTGGAATCATGAGCTAGGACCAAGGCGACCTTGCTGCCACCAAAAACACTGCCTTTGCTTCACCATGCAATTAGTAGTGTTGGATTCTTAGTTGTCGAACTTGATATCAATTTTTCTTTCATGCTTAGGTTCATGATTGTTCAGTTGCATAGTTACTTCATATGATTTCACTGCAAATAGACTTTTGTTCATTCCTTTTGCTGTTACTTAGGTTAGATTAGAGTGAAGTAACTAGGTCATAGGTTTTCTAGGTGTTTGTTTGTTCAGTTCGAAAAATAACTTGCAAAGCACATATCATACTTCTCCATCTGCCCATACTCCATCCAACCCACCTGCTTCATCCTCCATTTCAGATCCTTGCCTTACATTTTCCACATTCCCTCACGTTGACCTACTTTCCATATTATTGTGTAGCATTGCCTTATCTCTCCTTGAACAAATCCAATCGTCCTTATCACTCCTCAACTCCATCCACCAAGCCCTGGACCTCCTTACACCCTTATCTCACCTCCATACCCACTTCTTCACCCTTTTCCCTCCATCCATCCTCCAAAATCCCATTTTTGAACATCCTGTAGAAAATCACAGAATATCCTGTAGAAATTCCAGAACATCCTGTAGAACCCCTGCAGACTTCCTGTAGAAGCTCATGAATGAGGTTTCTTGATAGCCAAACTCTGTGAAACTCTTTGGAAGGGTGTTAGGGACCCCTTAGGCCCTCTCTGAACCTTCCCAACCTCTTCCAAACATTTCCTCTCGCTGATCCACCTCTGCATAGTCAAAAACAGCGAAAGCACATGCATGATAATTCTGACAACTTATTCAAAAATACAAAAAGATGTTTTCTTCATATAGAAGTAGCTTAGACACGTGTATTTTACCTTCCTAGAAGTAATGGCATCTCTTTCAGTAGCTTGCATCCTCTTTTTCGCATCAGTAGGACTAGCTGGTAAAATTAGGGTTTGCTAGGGTTTGTGGTTTCTTTCAGCTTTTTAGTTTCTTTTCGCAAGCAGATTAGCTTCCTTTGAGTTAGCTTCCATCCATTAGTTAACAAGCTTCTTCTCAGAGCTCATAGAAGTTGGTTAGAGCCCCTAGCGGACTTGTGCCAGCTGACCAAGTGATAGCTGTGGCAAGAGCTAGTACTTGTGCATACAGCACCGTCGCTTCCAAGTTTGTTACGAACTACCAGGTTGATAAAAGTAAAGAAGGGAGTCCCAGGAGTTGCAACATTATTACTGCAATACTGGAGCCCACCAATGAGGGTATGTTTTATTTTATGTCTTCTTTCCTTTTTGTTGTATATTCAATCATCAATAGTTCACCTGCACCAACTTTACTCCCTAAAGCCTAAACTTTCCTTCAAGTCAATAAATATGTAAACGTTGGAGATTGGTTTTCTTTCCAAAATCATGTTGAAATAAGGTTGCATGGATCTGAGGTTGAGCCCTAAATACAACCAAAAAGAAGTTCCCATGAGCATGTTTCCTCCTTAATTGTACCTACAAAGAAGGGACTCCTTTTTAGGTTGCCTAGGACTGTTGGACCATTCATTATAAATACTAGGCAAGCAGCAGCTGAAGTCCATAAAATGTCAGAAGGGATCAATTTATTACTAGAAGAGAAATGGGCTTATGATCCATATAATATAATTTCAAATAGAAGAATAGAAAATGGATATGCTCCTTTTGTGCATGAATCAAAACCAAAAATTGAAAAACTGGAAAATGGAGGGAAATCAACGCCCTGGGAAATATAGAGATTGAGACCCCTCTTGCTACTGAAAAGAACTTGAAGAGGGGCAAGTCAGAGGTAGTTGATCTAGAGGAAGAGGAAGATAGAGCCATGAAAGGGGCAAAGATGTCTGAAGAGATTGGTGCATCAACAACTCCTAGTCTACAATTGTAGTTAGGGAAAACGTTTTGTATTCCTTCTCCAATTCCAAGGAAATCTTCTCAACGTTCAGTTTCCATGATTAAACAGATGTTTTTACAGGTGGAGGAAAGAAACAAGAAATTAGAGAAAACATGGAATCAAAATCAGAAGCTCGTGTATCTTTTGAATATCAAACAAGGTTGCTATCAGCTATGGATTTAGAGAAAATTCAGCTAAAATTTTCTCCATCTCCTCTATCAATAATGTTAATAACATATACAGCAGGGTTCAAGACTGTTAATTTAACAGTGGATGCAAAGAAGTTTCCATTGCCTGATAAGATTAATATCCATATGCAAATTGAGAAATTAATGTTTCATGATTTATATAAATCTGCTTTAGTTGCTTCCAACACTAAAAACATGTTAGATAAAGTGGTAAACCAACTGAATTTGGAGAAAGCAAACTCCAAATCTCTTAATACCCAAAATGAAGAGCTGAAAAAGATAATTGGTAAGATTGTTGTAACTCAAGAAGATAGGTCTGCAGCTCAGAAGTTACTGCAGAGTATTGAGATAGAGATTCAAGCGCTGAAGATAATTTTGAAGTTTCCCTCAATAGAGCATCCAATGGTTTTAGAGGTATCAAGGGTTGAGAAAGAAAAATAATTACTGGTCCAATCGCTTCTACAAAGGGATGAGGGGATAGTGAAGTTGAAGGAAATGAATCTTTCTTTACAACAAAAGATTGATTCACATGTATGCACAAGTGTGGTTTGAACAGATTTATATGATCTTGCTGAGAAGCTGACTCAAGCTAGGACAGAATTACACATTTATGAAAATGAATTGAAGAAGAAGCAGAAAAATTTTGATAATGTTGTGAGAATCGTCAAAGAAACTAAGCAAGAATTGTTTATGACCAAAGAGACTATAGAAAAATAGAAAAGGGGTTTCCAGGCTACTCAACAATAAATTAAAGAATTGAAGGAAAAAGTGAAAGGAAATATGTCCATGGTAGAAGCAAGAGAAATATTGTGGAATGACATAATCAATATTGTAAAGAGTGTCTGGAAATTCCTAACTATATTTGAAGAGGAAAAGATCATTGTCAGAGAGTTAAAAGAATTCATGCTCAGTTATAAACGTTAGTTGCAGAATAGAACCCAGTCTGCTAAGAAGTTAATTGACTTCTTAAACTCAAATTCTACACAGGAAATGAAAGAGTTTTGAATAGAATATAGGACAAAGCATGTGATGGAGATAAACAAAATGATATTGAAAAATTCCAACAGGAAAGTAGCAGAGAAGATATTGATAGATATTAAGGAAGTAGTGATGAGTTTTGATATCAATTTTGATAAAAGAACAAGGGTTGGTTTTCCATCTCATTGGGAATCAGCAAAACAATTTGTTATCCTAGGAACTGTATGAAATATTACTAGTGGAGGCAAAAAATAAAATCAATTCTACACATGAAAATATTGCAGTCTTAAAGGGAGCTACAATTGTGAACTATTTTCATAAATATTTTCAACTTGTTTGGATTATGAAGAATTTTTTTTAAGAAGCCAACATACAAAAGAATCACAGACTTCATGATAGCACATGTTAAGTTTATAAATTACCCAAGTACAAGTATAGAAATCTGTAGGAAGACCAGGGAATGGATGTCGCCACAAGTTGTTGGTACAGAAGCACCACCCTCTACTTCTCCACAATCTCATATTGATTTGAGATGAAATGTTCACTTTTAGAAGTTGTTTTATTTTCAACCCATATAATTATTTGTGTTTCAATGTAATATTTGAATAGTTAGGTAGTTAGAAGGTCGTTAGTTTCGATAACTGTCTTTTTGAAAAGTTTGTATAAATGTACCTCAGAAAAATGAAAAAGGGTTCCAGATTTTTGCAATACCTCATAGAGGACCATTTTGTACTTTGATCTTCACTTTAATGATAAAGAAATCTTTTAGTGATTCCGGAAATTGTTGGGTATGATTTGTGTTCCCTGTGTCATATTATGTATGTATTTCTTCATTGAAAGAATTGAAGCAGTGTGTTTTTTATTTACAGTTAATGGTTATAGTTCTTTGTACATTTGGAGGTTAAAAAAATCCTTATAAACAATTCTCTTCTTTAAAAGTTTCATTTCTCATAAAACACACTTACTCCAAGTTTATAATAAAAGATTCTACAAAGACAACCTTTTATTATGACAGTGGCTATGTATGGATCTCATCATGTTTTTACTTGTAAATGAATGGACAATGTATCTATAAACTAATAGATGATAATGTAGTAAATGATATGAGGGAAAAATGGTTCTTAGTGATTCTCATATAAGTATGAGATCCCTATGCTTAAATCTGTTATTTATACCTGTAGATTATATATTTGTGATATGTTTGAAAAAATGTCTATCATGGCTAGTAGGGGTCTGGCTAAGGGCTTGTTCAACTATTTTATTTTGCATCATTATTTTCATGTTATTTTACTATTCTAGAGATGTAATTCAATTATGGGAAGTGACCTGGGTTTTGGGCCTCAAAAAGTGGATCTAAACCCAGGGACGCTAGCACAACATTGGATAAAATAGTCCCTAGACTCTGGCATGCCTATAGCATGAGAGTGTCTAGAGCCCCCTGGATGTTGGCTTGCCTATAACATGACAGCGTCTAGAGGTTAAGTGGTAAAAAACATCAGTGGGACCTAGGGGCTAGCTACTTGAAGAGTTGGGATGGTTCTTAGGGATCCTATAGTTGACATGGAAGGTTTGTATGTTGAGTTTTTGTCGATTCCATTTCCTTAAGGTCACATAGGAGGTTGAATCTAATAATAGTAGCCTCTCGTCACATGTTTAACTCAGTTGGTCGGTTACTTGGGTAGATGTGGGAGGAGGGCATTACATGAATATCCTAGAATGACTATGAAATTACAATATTTTACAAGGCAAATTTTCATCTATTTTTAGATTCGGGGGAAATTCCCCCTAACCCTCACCAAGATGGGCTCATAAAATCATCATTTCCCCCCCCTGGATCCCCCCGATGGCAATTAAATGGGTGGATTTTATGCCCCGTTAAGAACTAGAATCCAACATGGTGATACCTCTGAATAAAGAAGATAATCAGGCTCCACACCCAATAATCTCCCACTTGGAGACTGATTATTGCAACTCCACTGCTTTCTTCATTTGCTAGATAATGCTTCCACTTTGGACCTAGTTGTTTCCCATATTCACCATCATACGTGAAGACCAATTAAAATTGAGAAGAATCTCATATTCTCCCGGGTTACAACTTTTGTTAACATATCTGCAGGATTTTTCCTAGTGTGTATATTTTCCAGCTTCAATTGTCCATCTTCCAACACTGATCATATGAAATGGTACTTGAGCTATATATATTTAGTATTGGAATGAAATGTTAGTTATTTTCAATATGAATGGTGTTCTGGATGTCACTGTATAACATACCCATCTCCTACTTCTTACCCAATTCATCCATAAATCTTTGCAACCAAATCATTTCTTTACTAGCCTCTGTAGCAGCAACATACTTTACTTCCGTCATTGAAACTGCAACAACACTTTGCATTTTTTAAACCCAACTGGTAGTTGTTCCACCTACAATAAAAACATACTTTGTGGTGCTCCTCTTGTTATCTCTATCACTTGCCATATTTTCATCAACGTAACCCTATAGAGAAATTTTTGAACCATAAAAGCATAATGCTTGATTTGTGGCTCTCAAATACCTGAGAATCCATTTCACTATCATCCAATGTTATTTTCTTGGATTTCTCATGTACCTACTTATAACTCCCATTTCATGTTCAATATCAAGCCTTATGCAGACCATTGCATGCATTAAGCTTCCATCTATTGATGCATATGGAACGTTAGAAATATATTTCATCTCTTCTTGAGTCTTGGGACAAATCTCCTTAGTTTGAAATGGCTAGCCAAAGGTGTAGTAACTATTTTTTCATTCTTCATATTAAATATTTCCAACACCTTTTGTATGTACTCTCTTTGAGACAATGTTAATTTGCGATTTTTCCTGTCTCTAGATATTCTCATACCAAGGATTTGTTTTTCAACACATAAATCCTTCGTTGCAAATGAACTTTCCAATTTTCCTTTGAGCACATTTATTTTTTGCATGTTAGACCCTACGAAAATCATGTCATCTACATACAATAATAATATAATATAGATATCATCATTTTTCCTTTTGAGATAAACACAATGATCAGAGTGACATCTAGTATAACCTTGTTCATATATAAACTTGTCAAATTTTAGATACCACTTCCTTGGAGCCTGTTTTAGGCCATACAAGCTCTTCTTCAACCCACACACTAGTTTCACCTACCCTTTGACCTCATACTCTTGTGGATGCTGCATATAGATATCTTCCTCCAAATCCCCATGGAGAAAATATATATTTACATATAGTTTCTCAAGATGCAAACCTTCTGTTGTTATTAAACTTAAAATATTTTTTATTGAAGTAATTTTAACAACATGAGAAAATATTTCATCAAATTCTATACCTTTATTTTTTGCAAACCCCTTCACCACAAGCCTAGATTTATACCGTTTTCTACCTCCATCTTCTTCCTTCAACTTGTAAACCCATTTATTCTGCAATGTTGTTTTACTTGCAGGCAACATGACTAAGGCCCAATTCCATTTATGTACCAATGATTCCATCTCTTCTTTCATGGCTAGTTCCCACTTCTTCCTGATTTCTACCTACATTGCTTCTTCACAGTCAATAATACATAATATAATGAAGGAGAGTATCTTTTAATGGGTCTACTTATCTTGGTATATTTTTTGACACCACTTTTAGGTGTTTGAGGTGCATGTTGTTGTTGTGGTTGTTGATCATTATGATTTTAAGGCACCTTTACTTTTTCTGCGATCTCATCAAGCACTATGTATTCTCTACTTTCTTTTTCCTATTTCTTTTCCTGCACATGGTCCTTATACAATACCTTTTCATTGGATATGACATCTCTTCTCCTAATGATTTTGTGATTTTCATAATCATATAAGCTATAACCAAAATCATTAACACCATATCCAATAAACCTACAATTCTTTTATTTTGCCTCAAGATTTGTTGTATTTTCTTTATTAATGTAGACAAAGACTTCACAACCGAAAGTCTTTAAAAAGGAGCAGTTTACCTTTTTACCTTTCCATGCCTCCTCTAGAATACCACCATCCAAAGAACTTGAAGGCCCTTTGTTTATTAGATAAATAATAGTATCTACATCATCTGCCCAAAATTGTAAAGGCAATCCTACATGAAATCTCATGCACCTTGCACGTTCCATAATTGTCTTGTTCATCCTTTCTAACACACCATTTTCCTATGGTGTTCCTGGAATTGTCTTTTCTCTATGAATTCCATGCTCAAAACAATACTTATAAAACTCTGTGTTGCAATATTATCCTCCATTGTCTGATCTAAGACACTTCAACTTATTTCCTATCTCATTCTCAACCAAATATTTCCATTTCTTGAAAGTATCAAATGCATCAGATTTATTCTAAATACAATAAATACAGGTTTTTCTAGTTGTGTCATCAATAAAAGTAACATAATAGTGAGAGCCACCAAGAGATGATGCCTAAGAAAGTCCCCATACATTTGTATGCACAAGCTCTAATTTTTCACTTTTCTTTTCTTTCCCAACTCTGAGAAATATGATTCTCTTTTGTTTTCCATAAACACAATTCTCACAGAAATATAAAGCAACATGCTTCAAACCTAGTGACAAATTTCTTGAGTGAAGAATATGCATCCCCTTCTCACTCATGTGCTCAAGCCTGTGATGCCACAATGTTTTATCTACTATTGTCGAGGCTAAATCATTAACATAATTAGAAATATCATTGCATAAATATAATGTACCAACCTTTTCTCCTTTTTATATTGCCAGGGCTCCTTTAGTGACCTTTCAGGTTTTATCTATAAAAGTAGTCATACGTCCTTCACCACCTAACTACCCTATTGAAGATAGACTTTTCTTTAGATCTAGAACATGTCTTACCTCCTTTAATATCCATTGGTTTCCATTCTGTTGTTTTATAAAAACCTTACCCATCTAATGAATTTACAATGTTTATCATTACCCAAACAAACCTATCCAAAATATACGTGAACATAATCATGAAAATGTTTCCTATTGGGTGTGGCATGGAATGAGGCCCCTAAATCTACTACCCAGGCATCAATAATATTTTCTAATGAAATAATAAAATCATATTGAAACGGATCGCCTTTCATATTCGCTTCATGATTGTTTTCTTGTTGTGCATCTCCTTCTTTTCCCTTGTGAGACTTACATATTTTCGTCAGGTGTCCTTTCTTCCTGAATTTCTAGCACACTATCCCTGATTTGGACTTGGATCTTCCTTTCCTTGAATTACTGCTATATCCTAGGATCTTCCATTTTTCTTCCCCTAGTATCTATAGTCAAATCATTACCTAATGTATCACTAGAGTGTTTCCATTGCACTTCCTCACTAAGGATGGCACTGACAACATCATCAAACTTTAAAGTACTAGATTCAGAGATAGAGTTACTAATGGACATAGCTTAGCCATTCCAACTTTCTGGAAATGATAATAGAAATAACATATCCCTAACTTCATTATCAAAATTTACCCCTACAAAACTTAACTGACTGGTAATTGTATTAAATTCATTTAAATGATCATCAATAAATCCACCTTCTGACATCTTCATATTAAAGAAACGCTTCATAAGAAATAACGTGTTTGAGGCCAAGGTTTTTTCATATAGTTTTTCCAATGTTGTCATTAATTCCTTTGTTGTCGTTTATTTTGAAATATTAAAGGCTACTAACACCACTAAGCATAGTTGTATTTCTCCAAGTGCCTTTCTGTCGAGAATCTCCCATCTTTCATCCGTCATACTCATCATCTTTTTTTTTTCCACTTAATGGTAGGTACAAATCTTTCTAGTAAAAATAATCTTCCATTTTCATCTTCCAGATTTTGTAGTTTTTGTCATTAAATTTCTTGACCCTAAACCTACCATCATCTTCCATTTCTCCCACTCAAACCAGGAACCCTTCTCTCCTGCGAGTCTATCAGCCAAATAGACCTTTGGCTCTGATACCAGTTGCTAGAAAATTATATATTACAAAGCATTGGAACACATAAAATATTGCATAAACATAAATGTAGAAAATATATAAAACAAGAGAAACACATATATACTTGTTTCAACCAATTTGAGCTACATCCACAAAGAAATAGCCAATCCTTCCTTTATACTATCTAGAAAAATGAAGAGATACCACTTATAGCAGATACATTGTAATTTCCTCTTCACTCTCACACAAACTCCTCTCTCTTTTTCACGTAGAATAATAGTACACATTGTTGAAGAATCAAGGGAAATTATGTATAGTAGAATTCTTCTAGACTTGATAACAATTTGTGAAGAATTTTCACAATTTATCTTGTTATCTTGATATTCTTCTCTTATTATTATTGTGTGTGTATTTAATTGATCAGACTGCTACCAAAACACAAGAAACAAGAATGCAAGATATTGTCTCTCTGCCAGGGAAAAACCTCTCTCTCTTAGAGAGGAAAACTCTTTCATAAATTTATCTTATTGAAGCTTCAATTGATCAACGTCAAACCCTAGACCATTGGCAAGAATATCCTCCAAGCACAATTCAAGTCCTTCCTCCTTCCTACACTTCGTTCCCAATCACTCCTTCCTCCTTCTTTCAACACTTCTTTCTTCTTACAATGTTGATAGTCCTCATTGCCCTTGCTCTAGATGAGACACTTATCCTTGATCTTTAGTGAGACCCTTTACCTATGATGATCCCTTCCTTCCTCTTAACCAACCAAGCTCCTTCTTCAATGTGTAGTTGTAGACTTGATATGATTGTCCTGCAGCCCTAAATTCTCACATGTGTGGGGGGATTACTTGAGTATTTGGTTCCTTTCTTCTTTGATTGAGAGATTCTCTTCTTTTCTATAGTGGGAGGCCTTATATGCCTAGGTTTCAAGCCCAGACAATGAGAAGTATGAGACTGTTATGTTGTTGCTTTTATGACCACAGAGATGCCTCATTTTTCTCGCACATGTGACTGTGTTTTATCCTAGCAAAAATATTCCAACCTTTCGTGATGACTTCTCCTTCTTCACTACAAGGCTCCTTATAGTCGTCCTTTTTCACCTTTTTCTCGGAATTCCTTGCTCGCTGATTTCAGAGGTGGATTTATAGTCATTTGAAGGAGTGGACGACCTCTGTATATAGAGTATTGTCCCTCTTTTAGGCCGACTTGAGGCTGACATGATGATTGTAGGTTGACTTGAGCTTCCCTCATCATTTTTTCTCCTTTGATGATTTCGTTGCATGGAGAGGACTTGTCTTTGCTTGGAGGGATATTTTTTGACTCTTATCAAATATGTACATGGTGTAACATGCCCTTAAGGATCTTCAAACTTTCTTTTGACTCTTTGACTCACCTTAGCACTTTAAAATGTGATTGACCTATTTCAATGACCAAGAAACTCATTAAGAAATATAAAAAAAATAATATTTATTTTCTTGAATAAATACAAATATCAAAAGTACATTTTGAAGGTCAAACCTAGTTATACTTTCTTCAACACTCCCTCTTAACTAAGGAGGTATTCATAAATCATTACAAAGTGTTTGGTTATTTTTCAATCTTGAAGAATTCTCATAAGAGAAATTGGATTGGCATTCCATCTATTATATCATCATAGTAACCAACATTGTTCATAGCAAGTCCTTGACTAACAACTCTATCTCTCATAATATCAGAGCACAATGTTGGTGAGACCAATGACCTATAGACACCTTAGCCATTATCTCTCAAGGTACATACCCACTTAGGTGTTCAATGAGTATGACCTTCTAGGACTAATGTTGTCATGGGTTTCAAACCCTCAAATAATATCAGTCCTCTTAACCTACTCTTGTCTTGGATGCCCTACACATCCTCAAAGAGCATCGGATGCTAGATGATTACCCAATCCTCCCATTATTTCTTCCAAAGTGAAGACAAGAATGTGGTGTCTATCTCTTCCTCTTAATTGAGGAAGACATGCCCAAGTTTCCTATGACAAGGAACTTGCCCAAGCTCCTTTGTAGTTGGGAAATTGTTAGAAATCCCTCTTAGCTATGGACTTGTCCATTCATGAGCAACTTCTTTTTCGTGGGTCCTTCAGCTGCTTGATCTCCTTCTTTCCTTTGATCTCATGAAGTCTTTTTTTGAACTTCTTCTTGGAAGGGCATCAACCATCGATCACTTTTCTTCTTGAATTTTCATGTCATTTCTCCCCTTGTGGAAAGTGGCCTTCTTGGTATATATGAGGTCCTATTGTCATCTTGCTACTCTTTTGTCATCTTGTCTATGCTTCATAATACTTTTCACATGGATGCTTAGTTGTACTTTATTGTTCCCATACTTTGATTTAGTTGCTCTTCATGACCTCATCCTTATATTGCTTCAACATCAAATGGTGCTTTTGTTGGATGGATTCTTCATCATGACATATTTGTAGAGTTGAATTAGTTATCTCTACCTTAATATCTCTAAGGCCTTCATAGGTGTCAAGGGTCCTTTGAGCTTTTTCTTCCTTTGTCAGAGTTGTCATGCCTTCTTTTGGGAGATGTATTTAATGAACCTTGTCAAATATTGATTCTTTGTGACCATGGTTTTCTTCACATGCTTTATCTATTTCTTCATTTTCTTCTTCTTGGATTATTAGTCAACCATCTTATACTCCTTATGGGAGAACTTCTTTATGTTGACCTTCATTGCATTTTAGTACATTCCTTTGAGCATGCCCATGGTGAAAGAGATCCATTTATACTGATCATGCCATATATATGATGACCCAATAATATATATGATGACATGAATTAAACTTTGATGTATACATACCTCATCTTGATTCTTATTTGATGATCTTGAATTCATTTGATGGTTCTTCTTGATTGGTGTATCCTTTCTTGCTTCATCTTTTCTTGCCTACATATCATCCTTTCTTGAATCCCATGAATGGGACTCCCAATGAGACATCTACTCTTATTTATCAACCTTCTTTTGAAGATTCTATTCGAGGATCTTGAAGACCCTTATCCTGCAAATATTTCTTCCTTTGATGATAAAGGCCTTCTATGCTTCTCAATCATGGTAAATTATTCTTTCATTGTGCATGAGGTCCTATAATAGGTATGCTCCTTATATATGAATATCTTGAGCTATATCTACCATGCTCATATATTCTAGAATATATATTTAACCATGCATTCTATTATATTTCTACGTGGTCCTATACTACTCAAGAACTTTGAAACAAGACTTTAATTAAAGAGGTTGACTTAGTCGTAGTAGAGATCTGGAGGATCTTCCTTCTTCTGCTTCATGTATTCTTCTTTCACTTCTTGTGTTACATGTGATTCTTCTCTTTTTCTTTTGTTGTTTTTTACCTTATTAAGTTTAGGATAATCCCTTTTGTAGTGTCCATATTCTTAGCATCGAAAGCATTAGACTTTGGACATATCTCTATTTCTTGTTCTTCGTGGACCAAATTTGCCAAATTTTCCGTTTCTCTTGGCCATGGTAGCAAATTCTTTCTCCTTTTATCCCACATCATCTTTTTCTTTTAGTCTACTTTCCTCTATATTGCATAGAGACCATAGTTCACTTAGTGGGCTAGCTTCTTTCTTGGTATATATACTTGATGTGAAGTTTCCCCAATCCTCAAGTAGAGCATTGAGTACTATGGTTTTAATTTCTCTATTAGACATGACTTCCTCTAGCTCTTGAAGTTCATCTCTCATTCCAGAGATCTTCATGAAGTAGGGAGTTATTCCTTCCTTTGATATATTCATATTGTACAAATCATTTCATAGAGATACACTTCTTCGATTGTGCTTACTGAGAATAGTTGTATTAGCTTTTCATAGATTTATTTTGATGTTTAAAATTTGGAGACATAAGGAATGAGAGAGTCCATGATATATTCTACTAGAATCGTTTGAGCTCTTTTCTCATCCTTATTGTACTTGGATAAGGCTTGGGTTTATTCCTTAGCAGGGATAGTGATATTCCCTTTGATGTGATCTTGAATTTCATTCTCTTTGAGAAGTAAATCAGTCATCTTTTTCCATGCAAGGAAGTTATTGGTCCTAACCAATTTGTTGCTTTCCTTGAAAAAATACTGATGTATATTCAAAAGGGGACAAATTCTTACTTGATAAAGTTTGAGATGTAGTGGACTTGATTTCTTCTTGAAGACTTGATGGCTTTCCTTCCTTCGATCTTGATGTTCGTCAAGTTGATTTCTCGAAATGGACTAGCTTGATGATAAGATTTTCTTAATGACTTGTAGCTTGATGTAGGTCCCTCTTTGATTTTCTCTTCTTGTAGGTGACTTTATATAATTATTTTCTTCCTGTTTTGTATTCTTCCTTGATGAATATTAGAGAGCAGACCTTCTTGTCCTTGATGTGATTGAGACTTATTGGTTTGATGCTTTAATACTATAGATGTTATTAAGATGTCTTTCTTAGATGAGTCTTGAGATGCCCTTTCCTTGATGTCTCACCTTAGCTCTAATACCATGTTAAAGAATTAATGGCAATTATGTATATTAAAATTATCCTAGACTTGATAACAATTTGTGAAGCACTTTTACAATTTATCTTGTTAGTTTTATCTTCTTCTCTTGTTATTATTGTGTGTGTATTTAATTCATCAAACTGCCACAATAACACAAGAAACAAGAACAAAAGATATTGGTTCTCTGCCAAGGAAAAATCTCTCTCTCTTAGAGAGGAAAGCCCTTTCGTAAATTTATCTTATTGAATATTCTATCAATCAATGCCAAACCCTAGAAACTTTGACAAGAATATCCTCCGAGCACAAGTCAAGTCCTTCCTCCTTCTAGCACTTCATTCTCCTTGTGGCACTTCATTCTTCTTACAACTGGTGATAGTCATTGTTCCACTTGCTCTAGAAGAGACACTTATCCTTGATCTTTAGTGAGACCCTTTACTTGTAATGATCCCTTCCTTCCTTTTAACCAACTGAGCTCCTTCTTCAAGGTGTAGTTGCAGACTTGATATGATTGTCTTGCAGCCCTAAATTATCACACATGTGGGAGGTTTCCTTGAGTATTTGGTTCCTTTCTTCTTTTATTGAGAGAGTCTCCTCTTTGCTCTAGTCATGAGGCCTTATATGCCTAAGTTTCAAGCCCAAACAATAAGAAGTATGAGACGGTTACATTATTGTTGTTATGACTGCAGAGATGCCTCCTTTTTCTCACATGTGTAACTGTGTTTTACCCTAGAAACAGTCCTCCAACCTTCAGTGATGACTTCTCCTTCTTCGTTGTACTAGAGGCTCCTTATACTCGTTCTTTTTCACCCTTTTCTCAGTATTCCTTTCACATTGATTTTAGAGGTGGATTGTTTTTCATTTGAGGGAGTGGACAACCTCTATACATAGAGGATTGTCCCTCCTTTAGGGCGACTTGAGGCACACATGATGATTGTAGGCCAACTTGAGTTTCCTTCATCATTTTTTATCCTTTGATGATGCCATTGCATGGAGAGGATTGTGTTTTCTCGGAGGGATATTCTTTGACTCTTATAAAAATATGTACATGTTGTAACATGCCCTTAAGGGTCTTCAAACTTTCTTTGACTCTTTGAATCACCTATAACACTTTAACATGTGCTAGACCTATTCCAATGAGCAAGAAACTCATTGATAAATATAACAAAAATAATATTTCTTTTCTTGAATAAATACAAATATCAAAAGTACATGTATGAAGATCAAACCTAGTTACACTTTCTTCAACACATAGTCGCAATACAATTCACTCATATAAACGAAGGATTTCCTTCTACGAAAAAAAAAAAAACCCTAAATTAACATAACTTCTACGGTCAGATCATCTGCCTAATGAACAACCAAATTGATTGTGAAATTAAAATATTTTACAAGGTAATTTAACGTTTATTTTTAGCTTCGGGGGTGCTTCCCCAAAACCCCTGCTTGGGGGGGGGGCTCATAAAATCATCATTGCCCTCACTGGACCACCCTGATAGTGATTAAACGGGAAGAATTATCACCCTGTTAGGAACTAGGGTCCAATGCAATGATACCTCTGAATAAAGAAGATAATTAGGCTCCACCCCCAACACATATGAGTGAACTCTTTCAAGGACTTCTTACACCCTACTGTCCTTATCAGGAAAGGTGGCTTTGGTGTAGTTCCCCAATGTACACCCCTTGCATGTATCTCACTTCTCTAGCACACCCTTGGGAAGTCTTGTATAAATATGTTGCATTATCTTCAAGGCTCTATGGTGCAAATGGCCAAGTATCCTATGCCAAAATTCATCGATGTTTCAAATCTACACCTTCTCTGCTTTCGTTCTCAAAGCAACACAATCTTTTACATCCAATTTGTAGATGTTCTTCACTTGAACCCCAATCCACTTCACTTGTCCCATGGTAATATGTCTAAGGAAGGCCTTTCCTTTGCTAAATATCACATCGTAGCCATGGACTTCCAACATAGCAATTAAAAATAAATTCTTCTTCAGACCTAGAACATACATGACATCCTTTAATGTGAAAGGAGAACCCGACTCCCTATGAAAAGTAATGATATCGATATTGGTTGTGATATACCTTCCATCATCTCCCATACCAATTTTCATATCAAGGTCCTTATCCTCCAAGTCACTGAAAAATTATTTGTTTTTCGTCATATGGAATGAGGCTCCACTATCTAGATACCACACACTTCCCATCACCGATGTCACCATGCATGTAATGAGTGTGAAATCTAAGTCGAATTTTGAAGCTAGAGATTCACCTACCACTCGTCCTGAAGGCTTCTTGTTAGCCTTCTTGCGCAGACACTTTATGGCATAGTGTCCCATCCCATGACAGTGAAAACATTTAATCTTAGACAAGTCATTCTTCTTGATTTCCTGACCAGAATCTCCTCTGGATTGGGATTTCTTCCCTTTCTCTTTCATTTCCTTTCTAGCCAAGGCATGTTTCTCCTCATCATCATGCTTCAATGAGGTTCCATCTCTAGTGTTCCACCTTATCTCTTCTTACACCAAGTCAAACCACAATCGCTCCCAATTTGGTAGCTTCTCCCTCCCATTTACCGAATCCTAGTAGTTGTTCCAATGCTTAGGAAGGACTAGAAGTTATACGCTTACCAGATCATATTCAACGACTATAATACCAACACTCCAAAGTTCATCCTAACATTAGGTGAACTTACTCAGGTACTATGGTATTGTTTAACCCTTATCCATCTTGATTTTTGGAAGCTTGTCCTATAGTGCTAACCTCCTGTGGTCACTATTATTCTGAAACAAGTCTATCAGTGCTTGCCACATTGCATATGGGGTATCCTTCCCATAGATATTTGAGACAATATGATCTCAAACTCCTTGTAGTATGATCCTCCTTTCCTTTGCCACACATTTCTTCCAATATGTCATATCTTGAGCGTCAGATGTTGGAGGCTTAGAAATATCATTATCTATGAATTCCTTCAACCTGTTATCTTGCAACACTTCCTCCATCATGTCCATCCAAGAAATATAATTTGAGCTACCCTCAAGGGTATACTCGAGTCTCAATCCATAGAATAAAATCATGCTGACTCTGAAGAATGATCATGCAAATTCAATTTACCTACAAATACAAACTCAAATTATTCTCTTTTATTGTGATTCTTTCCCTGATACCATGTAGAAATTCCTTGTATATTCAAACTTCTTATGTAATATTCTAAAACAAAATACTTGAATCTACTCTACTCATCATTAGAAATAATTAACCGATCGAGAAATCACAAAACATGAGGCAAGATTCAATCACATATTCTCATATATTTATCTAAGGGGGAATCTTGTTTCTCAAAACCCCTTCCTATATGTATATTGCAATAGATTAGAAAAATAGAGAAGATTTACAATGCTTTCTCAATCCTGAGCAACCTTTGCACTAGTACAATCTATCTCACTGCCTCACAAGTTAACTCTGCCCAACACTTAGCCAATTTTTCTGCCTTCCAAGCTCCTATTTCCTTGTGTTGTTTATCAAGGAAATAGCCCCTATTAATTAGGGAAATCCCCATCCTGAATTGTACAATCTCTATAGGCCCTTCTTTGACTACTTGCACCACTTGTACAACTCGAAAAATTATATAACTGATAGTACACTTCCCTTGAACTCCAGTCTCAATTGGGTAACTCAAATTTCATGCATGCATGAGTTAATTATGGCTGGGTTATCAGTTAACTAGTTGAACACATGAACTTGCACCCCACTTCTAGACCTCCTACTAGTTCAAATTGTTCCTACTAGTTCCCTCAATAGTTGGAATTAGTTTAACTAACATTAACTCAGTTTAACTCAATTAAACTATTACAATTCAAATTAAACTCAACCTCGGATCCTAAAATTTAGGAGACACTCTACAAGACTCAAGTTAGGCCATCAACTCAATTTAACTGGGCCAACTAAGTGAAATTAACATAGTTAACTCATTCTCGTTGTCTTGTGATGTGGAATTACAATCTTCACCTAATTTAATTTAAGGGGAAATTAAATCGTGATTTTCTTGTTTCCATTTTCAACAACCCCTCAGAGGAGTCCACATACTTCCCCCCCACCCCTCTCATACTTTCCTTGGTAATCCTTCTCATACTTTCCCACAGCGGACCCCTTTTTGCACAACATTTCAAAATTGTTTTATGATGGTGAATAACAACTGCATCTCATTTCTTGCTTCCTTGAATCCCCTAGATTTAAGAAATCTTACCAATGATCCCATTGCACATAAAGTGAATTGGCTCCCCAATTCCAACCAAACTACCATTTGATATACCAAATTTTGAAGGTAAACAAGGAGAGGATCTTGGGAACCATATTATGACCATTATTTTATGGACCTCATCAAATAGCATCATAGATGACTCAGTTCGACTAAGACTCTTTCAATGCACCCTCAAAGGACCTGTGATGAAATGGTACATAATAAAAGCCTCAGGTTCTAATAAGACCTTTGACTCCTTAGCTAATTCATTTCTCATGTTCTTTCAGCTCTCGGTTCACTATGATACTGGTTTAGAACTACTCACCCACTTTTGGCAAACCAATTCCAAACATATCGCGTACCATCTCCATGAGTGGCATAAGTGTTGAAACATATGCAAAATGAACACAATAGAGGATATATGCCTAGAATTCTTTCTAAAACATATTTTGCCAGCAATAGAAAAATACGTGGCCACAAAAATTCCAGAAATGAAAGAATAAGTTATTAGCAAAGTTGAACAGTTTGATCTCATCTACACTTAATTAGGGTACCTTTACTACATTCTACCTGATGCCCCTAGGTTACAGTCATTTGGCGACAATAAACCAAGAGCATCAAGCATTGCACATTGTTTTATTGGAACCATCACCCAGAATCAACCAGGAAACACTTTCCAATAGTGTGGAAACATGTATAGTGGGAAAACCTACTTCCATTCATATGGCGCTCCACATGTAATTCCAAAACCACCTAACATGGGATATCATCCCAATCATCCTACACCCTCTCAAAAACCTACCATTTAGGGTAACCAATACACTACAATTGTGGGTAACCAATATCCTCCCATGTAGGGTAATCAGTACCCTCCACATGCCCCATAGGCAGTGTCCGCCTCCCAACCTGTCTACACTAACCCAAGGCAAGGGAATTCTGAATAACCCTTCCTAGCACCACAATAGACTAACCTTGTAGCTCAGCCTAACATTGGGGTTAATTTTATGCAAACTTATTTCCTGCAACAACAACAGTCCTTTGAATAGCTAAACACGACAAAACCTCCAAATTCCAATAATAAAAAAGGAAATGTCAAACCAAAAGGGAAACCTGGACAAGGGGGAAATAATGGACAACAACCTTCACAGGCACTAGCTAGGGTAAATCCACCTAACAAAAACCATAACTAGAATAAGAATAATAACAACCCACGAAAGCATAACAAGAACACGAGTCTAAGGACAAATAACGCTTGTGCTATTTTTGGGGAATATGGGCATTACACTAATCATTTCCCACAACTCCCTGAGTTGAAGAGGGTGAAAGAAACTAGGGGGAAGATAACGCCAACTCAAAAACCTACAGTCATGCAAAATCATTTCCCACAACAGGGAGTGGTGAACACCCAACATGAACCTGCCCTCTATCAGTATCAAAATCAAACTAGAGAAAATACTAGTAACCCAACTAATCATGATATTTTCATGGGTATAGAACACATTCTCCTACAAACATGACATAGGGATTATGAAACCCCTCTAGAAACCAACCCTTCCACATCAACAAGTGTTACCACTACAACACCTTTAACATTACCTCAACCCTCTGTAGAAACCATCTCACGAATTTTCATAATTACTCTACATCATGCAAAGCATAACTCAAAAGTAGCTCATAGTTATAGCATTGTTGATGACCTAACTCAATCCCCATCAACTATGTCAGCAATGGAGGTTTTGCAAACCTTCCCAACCTAGCGAAAATTCCTTATTTTCGCACTAGGCACAATCGACCTTTCTTATTCATGTTTAATGGATTTGAATTTCGATAATGCTACCCCATGCCTTCCATTGATAGTCACCTTCTAGATTTTGGTCACCATACAGAATATCAAGATCCATCGTTGCATTTTCGATGAGGGGAATCTATCTATATTATGTCCAAATCAGTTTAGCATAAACTAGAATCCCCTCATCTTATTGTGTCATCCTTCACAATCTGGGCATATGACGGGTGCCCCTCAACCCCCATAGGAATTTTTTAAGATGTCCTGGTAGAGCTTAATGGCAAAATGGTTCTCATAGATATTGAGGTCCTTGATCCCCAATTGTATTAAAATATCTTGTTAGGACGTAGTTATATGTATGCCATTACCATGATAACATCTTTAGTATTTTGCATCATGATGTACCCCCATGATGGGAAGATTATTATAATATATCAACTCACATACTAGGAGAAAAAAAATCCACCACTCTCGATGGTGTATTACCCTTCATGGAATCCCACAGAGAGTTGATCCCATCTTACACTAAATAAGGTCTAGGGATGTTCAAGGCATCATCACTCCTTGGCACCTATCTAGGAGACACACCTTTAATTAAGCATGTGCCCATCACCCTAGTGTGTAGGATGAGTTCTTCTAATGCACCCTAGTCTAAGGAACCAATCGCAGATACCCTAAATACCATGACTATTGACTCAATGTTCTTGCCTTACACAATCACTCAAACACCTTTCTTCTATCCCCCACCTAGTATTGTCTCGCACCAAGTCTTGCCAACATATACATTGGAAAACATGGCTCTTGTGATACTTGTTTGGTATTTGGCCCAACAAACCAAAGTCAACCAATTCAGCTGTTACCTTGACAGACATCATTCCTTTAGTCCCCCCCAGGAAGTCACCCCACAATGAATTACACTTGCATCGACACCAAAGGGTGTTACCAAAATGAGAAAATAGAAAGGGAAGAAGGTCGAAATCCCAACCACTTCCTCTTCCAGGGTACCATCACCCTGTGGATTATGTGAATTATCTGGACACCCTACCAACCTATTCCCAGAGTTAGCGGAGTTAAAATCCTTTTTTCACACTCCACAAGCACCGATATCACCACCTCCACCTTCAAGATACAAGGCCATTCTCACATGTAATAAGGAATTATGTACCAACCATCCATGCATTATATGCACGAAGTACGGACATTACACTTATGATTATCCTAAAATCCCTCATTATTGAGACACATTGGGAGCCCTCACTCAAGCTAATGTTGTGAAACCATCACCTCCCACCACACTAGTGGCAGATGATGGATCCAAAACCATTTATTTTGTTTCTGAGGAAGAATATGCACTCTTAGTTCATCCTTGTTCTCACCATCATTCTACTTCTCACTTGCTATCAGTTTTCAGTAGGATGGCAAAGCAACCCATAGTAACCTTGCCAAAACCTTTCCACTCTTGCACCCTATGTGATGGACCATGCCACCTAATTGATCAATGCCCTGAGTTGAGAAAACTCGGAGATATTTTCCTCTCATTGGTCGACCTTCTTCATCCTATTCGCTCGAACCAGTCTAGATGCAAGCACAAACAGTGTCTTATTTGTTTCCAAGTTCACCATACATGGAACTTCCAATACCTCCAGCGATTTTGAGCAACAAGAGAAGCCTTGTGAAAGATTGATATTAGGACCACAAATCCTCCAACCAATGTCGATTATGAGACCAACAGGTAGCATGCACCTTTAACATGTGCCCAACATCATGACACCCATCACCTGTCATCATCGTGAACCATGAGAGGTTTCGTTACACAAATCATTTGTTATATTGACACAGAACTTGTAGTTCACACATTCAACATTTGTAGTGACACTTTTCATAATCCAAAGGCATGTACAATCTTATAAATATTTGAACAACGTAGCATTTGGTGATGTTTGTTTCATATAGTTCCTAAGAAACTTCTTCCCACAAAGGAATATTCCTCAGATCGTAGGATGCTGACAATCTCCTTGGAGCCTTCTCCCACTCATCATCAAGCTACCATCAGGGAAATTCTCCCACCACTCGATGCTAACGACACCCAATATCATATATGATTTGTTTTCTCATCTGTAGGAGCCCTGATTAATGTCATCTTCTCATCATTTCTTGGTGTCAATACTGCTTCGTCCATTGTGAAGGTTGCACCACCCCCGACTGTGAAAACCCATACAATCTACACATTTTCAACATCGTTGGGTTCTACAGCAACAACTATTGGGGAAAAGTGATTGCCTATCATTTAATTATCAACCCAGGGGTTTCGTAAAACTTGTGAAGCATGCGTGCACTATATATGCTAGAAATTAACTTCCAATTTAGATCAATCTTACTACTAAACCAAATAACGATAAACCAAATTCACCTATTCTAATTCAACAATCAATTCAAAGGAAATTATAGTACAATGTTTGGAATTGAAATCTTAATCTATAACGCTTTCAAGAATTGAAATCTTAATCTACCACACTTGCAGGAATTGAAGTCTTAATCTACCACACTTGCGGGAATTGAAAAGCACATCTCTTTCAAAAATGAAATTGCATGAAATGAAATATACTCTAAGGGATCATGTGTGCATTATCAACTCAGGATCCTATAAAATGAATATCCAAAACCACATGATATGAAATGAAAGCAAAAACAATAATTCTTAACCTCTAGATATGAAAGAAAATAAAAGCAATCACTCTCAACCTCTCACACAGGAAAAGATATGAAAGAAATAAATCTTAATCTATGAAATCAAATAAAAACAATCACTCTTAACCTCTCACACTAGAAAAGATATGAAAGAAATAAATCTTAATCTATGAAAGCAAATAAAAATAATCACTCTTAACCTCTCACACATGAAAAGATATGAAAGAAATAAATCTTAATCTATGAAAGCAATAAATCTTAATCTATGAAAAACAATAAATCTCACACATTATAGATGGCCAATCCAAAAGCACGAGGGATGGAAAGTGAGAGGCTCCAAATACAAGAATAACCAAATCAAAGTGAATATCACTCATGAGCATGGTTCCAAATCCAAATTCTATATTCAAAACATGAGCATTTCCCCAACTTTACACCTGCCTTCAAAGGAAAAGTCTCTCCTATTTATAAAAAAACATAAGAAGCTACCCTATTTAATGAGGATCCACTAAAATCTCATATAGTTACAACCAAATAGCGCATTATGAGACACATATCCCCTAGGTGTCTCATAGAGTTCTAATCCAAATAAGAAATGATGAGACACCTCATATAGTTACAATCCAAATAGGACACATATCATTCTTTGACCTTTTATCCAAATCTCTTTTGAAGGGAATTCGAGTTTGAGCATTGGAGGCCACATAAGGGTGCCTTGGAAGCTTCCAAATAACCTACACATGTCATTACTCAAGACACATACATAGACACATGAAACCATGTTAATTTCCTAGTTTTTAATCATAAATTCACTTTAAACACATAAAATAAATAACTTTGGTAAATAAGGATCCTAACCCATATATTTATGAAAATGGTGGCTAATGAAAGGTTGTATGGTTATGGAGATGTAACATGTGAGTGAAATGGTGGCAATAAAAGTGAAAGTGGATGTCATTTGGAAGACATTTTGGAGGCCCAACATACCCCCCAACTAGAGCAATTACATGTCCTCATGAAAATATTGCATTAATTCCTTTGATTTGCTTGCAACGTCTTTTCTTTTAAATGAGCTTGGTTTATATCATATGTCCTTAAACTTTGCATTTGATAAGTATATTTATTTTTGCAAAGTATTCCTTGTCATACATTGAATTGCAACATCTTTGGTTGGTTCTTGTGTTTCAATACCTTGTTTCCTTTTGTTGCAACAAGATTCATTGAACATATTTAAGAATGCATCTTTAAAATCATCCATATAGTGTGCTCTTAATTTAGACATTATTTGAAAATCATATCACTTTTTGAACCATAATGCAATCATAATTGATTAGGACAAGTATATTAGGATGAAATGAAAATGTGTGATTGTGTATGATATATGAATATGAAATGATATCCCTTCCCCCCAACTAAAGATATGACAATGTGAAAGAGGAAGTGAGGAATTTCCCAAAGTTACAATTTTATTATTTTAAGGAATTGCATGACTAAAAATTAGAAAAACAAATACCTTCACTTACCTTCAATGTGCATGAGTTATGGAAATTGAAGAGTGTGACTGCTTCTGGATCATGCAATGAAATATAAAATTCATTTGCTTCTTAGTTGCATAAATGGTGGATGAGGTTGCGAAGTGGATTCTATATTTCTGCTACTAAATCTGTTTTATCTGCTGCAAAATGTTGAAATGATATAGTCTTCAATCGCTATAAAACTGATGGTATAACTCTATTCATGTGAATAAATGTGTTGGTGTCGATCATAAAGAGAGGTCATTCGATTACCGACCATTAATGAATGTCGTTAATCAATGCGAGGTAAACTCGTCATTAATGTCAACGAGTGCCAAGGTACCTAAGTACATCTTGCGAAGGATGAATAAATGAGCCAATGTCAAGCCACTTGCAAGATCCAAGAATCAAGGGGCATTGATGTATTCCCATGATTGTTGGTGAGAGAGCCTGTCATTAAGGCACACAAACCTCAAGGTACTAATGAGGACTCTAGCCTTAGACCTAGATAATGTGTCGATGTCGATAGGCCAAGGCTTGTTAGAAGGAAGGCCTTAAGGAATCCTCCATCATCTAACACGAGTATGAAACAATGATTTTGAAGGACTATGAATGGAAAAACTTTGCAGTGGATCAAGGTTTATTTAATGAAAAGGAAAATGACAAGTGAATGGAAAGTAAAAGGACAAATTAACATGTAAGCAAGCTGAATGTCTTTATGAAAATGGGTTATGAGTTAGTGAAAGCAAGGAAGGAAAATATAGTTTCTATGAAAAAAGTGAGCAGTGCA
Source organism: Pinus taeda (assembly GCA_000404065.3). Classification (NCBI taxonomy): domain Eukaryota; kingdom Viridiplantae; phylum Streptophyta; class Pinopsida; order Pinales; family Pinaceae; genus Pinus; species Pinus taeda. Next base: position 33,556 of record APFE031471573.1, read on the forward strand.
AGAAAATGAGATGATAATTTTATTGACAGACTAAGTGAAATGCAATGTGACTGAAAAGGAAATGAGATGAAGTTTTTATTGATTGAAGGAGTATAGATGAAATGTAAACACTGGCATCTGAAAGGCTTGTAACCGCTGGATCTTATATGAATTAGCATGTGCTTGTGCATTGATGTTTAATCTCTATTGCTGCTTTGATCATTTTCTTGTGAAATAAATGTGGTCTTTGAGAGACAATATTTGTTTATGGTCATATGTTCTTCCTCCTGGAACCTACAAAAAACTAGTACTTCTTCTCCAATGGATTGTAAAGTTATCAAAATATAGAGGTGATCAATTTCTCTATTAATGACATTTACATAAAAAATAAGAATTGGTACTATTAAAAAAGTTCATGAAAGAAAACCAAAAGAGTTTATACCTATGTTGAAAGTAGTGCCTCAAGCTACCTATTGTTTCTTTTCAGCAATTTTTTCATTATTTACTGTTTCAAAATCTAATAATAGCTTCTTCATTTTGTAGATCTCGTTGAGATCTTTCTATCGACGTTTGAATCATCGAGTTTTGATGTCATATGAGAAAGTTAGACTGTTTTGAAATTTTTATGAAACAGTAAAAATTGTCATGTAAAATGTGGCATGGGAACATGATGCTACAGTGAAAGATGATATATGCAGATGAAATGGCATGTTGATCGTGATTTTCTGGTTAGAATGCATTGTTTGACAAATAAATCATTGAGTTAAATGCAGAATGTGCACAGTTTCTATTGCTGAAATCCTAAACAAACAACCCAAGTTAGTAAATAACCAAAAATGAATTCAAAGAGCAAGAAACAATGTTGTGGTTTACTGGAGCCAAAATCCAGTGATAGTTGCAATGCCTCTTTCAAAAAAATTAGCAATTTTTTTAATTAATTTTTTTAATTTTCTTTATCAAAAAGAAATTATAATAAAGAAATTGATTTTTTTCTTTATCAAAAAAGAAATTATAATAAAGAAAATGATTTTTTTTTCTTTTCATGAGATATGTGTCTAAAATCAGCTTTATTAAATCAGATTGGACTCTTAGACCTCATGTCATATGGAGCAGAGTTTGTTATTCACTTGGATTCTTTTAAAATAAAATTTATTAAATCTAATTGGACTCTTAGACCATATGCCATGTGGAAAAGAGTTTGTTATTCACTTGGATTTTTTTTGCTTTCAACTTGCCATGTTAAAACATTTCAAAACAAATCATTTTTCCCTCACATAATCTGCAAAATAAAGCTCTGAAGAACCCTTAATTTATCCCAAATGGTTAGGGATCCAAGGAAACTATTTCTGGGTTATTAAAATTATCTTGTTCCCAAAAAAACCCATTTACCATTTTTTCTAGAGTTACCGTGGTTTGTTCAGAACTTTGTTTTAAAATCGGGTGTCAAGACAGTTTACATTTTCTAGCAATTATGTTTTCTGCAAAAATCAATTTCGGATTTCTCCTAAACGGTTGCAAAATTCAGGAAATAATTCCCTAAGTTACCTAATTTCCCCTATTCCAGAGAAAACCCCTGTCTTAGATTTTTCTAATTCGTCCTGGTTTATTCAAAAAATACATTTTAAAACTGGATTTCTATGTTGTTGCATTTTCTAGAAATGTTCTCATGATTTTTTATTTGCGGGTTTTGAAGGTTGGGCTTCTGGCTGCATGAATGTTTTCTAGTAATGGAAAAGAGAAGATCTGACTCCTGCATTATAGAGGTAAGGATTTTTGCACATGGATTTGCAAGTCTTACAATAACTAAATAATTTTTATGATATACTAGCAAAACAATTTCTTTTTCTGATCCTTCAAGGCACACGAAGTGTAGAAGGAGAGCATACTTGAGAGATTTATTTTGTTAGAATAGTCAAGATTTTATCAATCAATTCTTCTGTAAATTTTGCAAAAATAAAATGAAAAGGCTTGATCTCGTACCCTAAATTATTGTTCGTGATCTTCACTTGCGCTCCTTGTTCTCAACCATTTGTTTTATTGCAAATTTTCCCACAAAGGGTTAGTATATGGGTAGTTCTTACTGCACAAAAAAAACATGAAATCTATCCTAAAAACTATAAAATTTATTTTTATTTTTCCTATCTATCTAAAAACTATTATTTTACTTTTTTTAAGTATATTCATGCTTCCAGTGAAGCCATTTACGAATTAGGATTTTTGAAATGCTCATATCCCAACTTGAAAAATATCCCTGATTGTTTGTATAAAACATAATTGATTTTTGCAGAAAACATAACTGATTTCTAGATCTGCATTCTAAAAACATAATTGATTTCTTTGGGTTGCATTCTAGATCCTTTGTCCATAAATGGTCAGTATTGAATTTTTTAATATATTTTTTATAAAAATGATATGCAACTAAAGGATTTATGCATCTACATGCTTTAATCATGCGTCTAGGAAAAAAATGAAAAATATGAACTCTAGACTGAAGTCTAGTTCCTATGCACACTTCCTCAGTAGCGACACCAAAATGTTGGGACAAAGTGATTGCCTATCATTTAATTGTCAACTCGGGGGTTTCCTAAAACTTGCGAAGCATGTGTGCGCTATATATGCTAGAAATCAACTTCCAATTTAGATCAATCTAACTACTAAACCAAATAACGATAAACCAAATTCACCTATTACAATTCAACAATCAATTCAAAGGAAATTATAGTACAATGTTTGGAATTGAAATCTTAATCTATCACACTTGCAAGAATTGAAATCTTAATCTACCACACTTGTAGGAATTGAAGTCTTAATCGACCACACTTGCAGGAATTGAAAAGCTCACCACTCTTTCAAAAATGAAATTGCATGAAATGAAATATACTCTAAGGGATCATGTGTGCATTATCAAATCAGGATCCAATGAAATGAATAATCAAAACCACATGATATGAAATGAAAGCAAAAACAATAATTCTTAACCTCTAGATATGAAAGTAAATAAAAACAATCACTCTTAACCTCTCACATAGGAAAAGATATGAAATAAATAAATATTAATCTATGAAAGCAAATAAAAACAATCATTCTTAACCTCTCACACAAGAAAATATATGAAATAAATCAATCTTAATCTATGAAAGAAAATAAAAACAATCACTCTTAACCTCTCACACAGGAAAAGATATGAAATAAATAAATCTTAATCTATGAAAGCAATAAATCTTAATATATGAAAAACAATAAATCTCACACATTATAGATGACCAATCCAAAAGCATGAGGGATAGAAAGTTGAGAGGCTCCAAATACAATCATAACCAAATCAAAATGAGTATATGGTGCCAAATCCAAATTCTATATTCAAAACATGAGCATTTCCCCAACATTACACATGCCTTCAAAGGAAAAGGCTCTCCTATTTATACAAAAACATAAGAAGCTACCCTATTTAATGAGGATCCACTAAAATTTTGTATAGTTACAACCAAATAGCTCATAATGAGACACATATCCCCTAGGTGTCTCATCGAGTTCTAATCAAAATAAGAAATGATGAGACACCTCATATAGTTACAAACCAAATAGGACACATATCATTCTTTGACCTTTTATCCAAATCTCCTTTGAAGGGAATTCGAATTTGAGCATTGAAGGCCACATAAGGGTGCCTTGGAAGCTTCCAAATAACCTACACATGCCATGAAACTCAAGCCACATATATAGATACATATAACAACGTTAATTTCTTAGTTTTTAATCATAAATTCACTTTAAACACATAAAATAAATAACTTTGGTAAATAAGGATCCTAACCCATATATTTATGAAAATGGTAGCTAATGAAAGGTTATATGGTTATGGAGATGTGATATGTGAGTGAAATGGTGGCAATAAAGGTGAAAGTGGATGTCATTTTGAAGACATTTTGGAGGCCCAATAGCAACTACTTAAAGATTATTTTGTTTTTCAACCAGCACCACAGCGTCCCAATCCCATCATCATGACCTCCCTTAACCCCTACCACCATTAAAAAATATTTTTCATTTAGATGAAGATATTCTAGAGGCTATGACTACACCATAATGTCCTTTGGATTCCATGCATCACCGCTCTTTGTTTTTACTTGAGAAAGCATCCTTACCTATTGAATCACCAAACTATACTATTTCCATAGTAGATACAAATGACTTTCTACCACCAAGATAAGTAGATTGGTTCAAAAATCCCATCCTTGCACCAGATGCATTTGAGGAATGGAACATGTCAAATATCTTGCCTACATTTAAGGTAGATAATCCCACCAAGCCTGGCATAATCAAAGAAATCTCACTTGGGGCAGCTTTCTCTCCAGAAGAAGTGGCTTTGTACAACACCCTAATTCAAGAATATAAGGACATGTTTGCATGGTCTTATTCATAAATTCTAGGCAATAGTCTTATGATCGTGGAGCACCACACTAACACATGGTTCGATTCTTACCCAATAACGCAAAATCAACCTCAACTCCACCCTTCTAAAGGAGAAGTGATTGAAAAAGAAATCAACAAACTTCATAAGATTGGTTTCATCTACCTTATCTCTTACACATGTTAGGTTTCTAACCTTGTACCTATCATGAATAAATAGGGCATCATTTGAATTTTTACGAACTTTTGAGATATGAACAAGGCATTTTCCAAATACAAGTATCCTACACCTTTCATTGATAAAGTTATTGATGCTTGTGTCGGACTTGAAGCCTTATCCTTTATGGATGGCTTCTCAGGGTATAAACAAATTCAGATATGACATACTAAACAGTACAAGACATCCTTCACTACCCCATGGGGCACATTCACCTATCATGTCATGCCTTTCTTCCTTAAAAATGTTGGCACCACCTTTCAACTGGCCATGAATTATATCTTCGAGGAATTAGCTCATCTCATCCTAGCCTATTTGGATGACCTCACAATATAATCCAAGAAGCACTCAAACCATCTAGAATATCTCCACCTAGTTTTTCAAAGGTTTCGACAATATAACCTACACTTGAACCCTCTCAAGTATGTATTTTGCATCAGCACAGGGTGACTACTAGGATTTGTTGTTTCCCAATAAGGCATTCAGATATTTTTTGTTTTCCAATATGGAATTCAGGTTAACTCTCTGAAGATCTAAGCCATCCTATAAAAATTCCTTGTAACTTCACAAGTTGCTTGACTAGAATCCATGTACTTTGCTTTTTCCCAATTGAGTGCAACTGATCGTTGCTTCTTGTTGTACCAAGAAATCGTTGTTGACCCAATACTAAAGATTCCCCCTAATGTTCTCTTTCTGTCGAATGGACTCCCTACCCAATCTGCATCTTTGAAGCCTTGAAGATTCACTCCCTCTATCTGTTTATACCAAATACTAAACTAAGTGGTGCCTCTGAGGTATCTCAACACAGGTTTAGCTTCCTTACAAGAGATTTTGGTTGGCTTAACCATGGCTTGACTAAGCTGGTTAACTACAAAACATATGTTTGGTCATGTGTTCACAAAATACATAAGTGAACCCACAAGCTACTTGTAAATAGTAGCCTCCACTACTTCACCTAAAGTAGCATCATCCTTTCTCTATTTCCCTGCTAGAGGAGTCTCCATGGGTTTGTTGCTCTCCATCTGAAACTTCTTCAGTATCTTGTTGACAAACTTTCCCTTAGAGACAAACATTTCCTCATCTCCTTGTCATACTTCCATACTAAGGAAATAATCCATGAGCCCCAGGCCTTCATCTCAAATTCTCTTGGAAGATCCTCTTTGCAATATTTTACCATCTTCTCATCACCTTTTAGAATTAAATCATCGACATATAATACTATAATCAACAATTTACCTTCTACCACAATATGGTAAATGTTTTCATCTACTTCACTTTTAGTGAACTTGCCCAACCTGGTGAAATAGTTGTCAATCTTGGTGTACCAAGCATGGGGTGCTTGTTTCAATCCATACAACACTCACTTGATTCTACACACATGTGACTCTCTTTTGAAGGTCTTAAATCCTTCTTACTACTCAATGTACACCTATTCCTCAGTCACATCATTTAGTAATGTTGTCTTCACATCCATCTGATGTATCTTCCATCCCATCTGCACTGAAAGTGCTAGAATAGATTTGATTAAAGAGTACCTTTCTACTGGAGAAAAATTATCCTTGTAATCAATTCCCTCCACCCGAGAGAACCCTCTGGCCACAAATTTGTCCTTGTGTTTCTCCACACTCCCATCCGCTACTTGATTTACCTTGTAGAGCCATCTAGAACTCACCACTGACTTGTATACTGGTCTTGGGACCACTTCCCAAATATTGTTTCTGATAATGGATTCATACTTCTCAACCATGGAATCAACCCATACTAGTTTCTACACTACTTCTGTGAATGACAATGGCTCAATCTCTACACTCGCGCTCATCAGAGCCATGTAGCCATTGTACTAATTTGGTGACTTCCTCTATTTTTGTTGTGATGTGGGTTCTCCCACATTCTCTCTAACATCATGCATCAATTTGTAAACCCTGCTGGTGTGCTTCCTTCCATATCTGGAAGTCTCTGCATGACTAGGTGCTTCCACTCTCTTCTCTTAGACATGTGGCTACTCCACATCATCTTGAGGTTCTTCCTTTGGAGATAAAATCTCCTCTTCTCCATGCAACTCAAGCTCCCTCTAAAGGGAACATCTCATGGCCTTCTCTTCATCGAACTTTACATCTCTACAAACCATTGTCATCTTGTGAGATGGTAGGTATACATAATAGTTGTGAGGTGTATAAGTGTACCCCACAAATATACCGAACTTAGTTGTTGGTTCTAGATTTTTCCTTACATCCATGGTAACATGACAATAAACTGATGAACCAAATATCTTGAAGTGTTCCACATCTTGTTTCTTACATGAAAAGCATTCTTCTGATGCACTCATCTTGAGAATCTGTTGAGGAATCATATTTTGCACATATATAGTTGTGTTGCATGCTTCATCCCACAAGTGAAATGGTAGGCCCTAATCATGTAACATCGGTTGTGTAGCTCCCACAATACTTATGTTCTTCCTTTCAACCACCCCATTCTTCTGTAGGTAATGGGGTGCTATTATTCCTCTTCGAATGCCTTCTAATGCACAGAAGTACTTGAATTCATTCAACACATATTCTCCATTGGTATCGCTCCTAAGAGATTTAACTCTCCTGCTAGTGTATTTCTCAACAAGTGCTTTAAATTAAAAAAAAATAGTGAACATCTGATCTTTCTTCTACATGAATACAATACAACACTTACGAGAAAAATCATATATAAATATTACATAATGCATGTGCTTAGTTGTGGAGGCTATCGAGAATGGTCCACACACATCTGAGTGAACTCTTTCAAGGATCGCTTATGCTAGATTGTTGTTATCATGAAATGTAGATTTGGTGTAATTCCTCAATGTACACCCTTTGCATGTGTCTCTCTGCTCTAGTGTACCCTTGTGAAGTCCTGTAGAATTTTTTTTCATAATCTTCAAAGTTTTGTGGTGCAAGTGACCCAATATTCTATGCCAAAACTCATTGATGTCTCTGCTTTTCACCTTCTTTTCTTTTCTTCTCAAAGTAGCACAGCCTTCTACATCCAATTTGTAGAGGTTCTGCACCCAAACCCTGATCTGCTTCACTTGTCCTAAGGGTATGTGACAAAGGAAATCCTTTCCTTTGCTAAATATCACATCATAGCCACGGTCCACCAACATGGAAACTAAAACCAAATTCTCCTTCAAACCCAAAACATACATGGCATCTTTTAATGTGAGAGGAGAATCAGACTCCCTTTGAAAGGTAATGGTACCAATGTTAGTCGCGCTATAACTCCCATCATCTCCCACTTTGATGTTCATCTGGAGGTCCTTCTCCTCCAAATCAATGAATAATTATTTTTTCTCGGTCATATGGAATGAGGCTCCACTATCCAGATACCACAAACTACCCATCATTGATGTCCCATGCAAGCGATGAGGGTGAAAGCCAGCTCGAATTGTGAAGCAAGAGCTTCACCCATTGCTCCTCCTGAGGGCTTCTTGTCAGCCTTCTTGTGTGGACACTTCATGGCATAATGTCCCATCTTGTGACATGAAAATATTTAATCTCCACCATGTCCTTATTATTTCCGCCTTGACTAAAATCTGATTTGGCATGGGATGAATTTTCTTTACGTTTCTTCGCCTTTCCATCTAAGGCACAGTTCTCGTCATCATAATTCTTGGATGAGGATCCATCTCTGGTGTTCAGTCAAATCTCTTCCTGCACCGAGTCAAAGCACAAACACTCCCACTCTAGTAGCTTCTCCCTCCCATTTACTCAGTCCTGTTAGTTTTTCCAAGTCTTGGGAAGGCCTAGAAATGCTAAGCTGACAGATCGTCTATAGAAACTGTAACACTGACACTTCCAATCTCATCTGGACATTAGGTGAACTTGGTTAAGTACTTTGGTATTGTGTCTCCCTTCTCCATCTTCATTTTCTTGAGCTTGTCCTTCAATGCCATCTTTCTATGGTCATTCTTGGCTTGAAACATGTATGTTAAGGCCTTCTACATTGCATATGGAGTATCCTTACCATGGAAGGCTGAGATAATATGATCTTGAACTCCTTCTAGGATAATCCTTCTCGCCTTTGCAACACATTTTCTTCACTCCACCAAATCTTGAGCATCAACTGTTGTATGCTTAGGAATATATTTGTCTATGAATTCCTTAAGCCTGTTGTCTTCCAACACTACCTCCATCTTGTACTTCCAAGAAATATAGTTTGAACTACCCTCAAGGGCATATTCAAGTCTCAATCTGTGCAATGATATCCTGCTAGCTCTAAACTATGATATTGCAAATTCGATTTCACCTACAAAATACAAACTCATATTCTCCTCTTCTAGAGTGGTTTTTGCTCTGATACTATGTAGAGATTCCTTATAGATTCAAACTTCTAATTCAAATATGCGAAAACAATAGACTTGAATCTAATTTACTCATCAGCAGAAATAATTAAACGATCGTGAAATAGTGAAGCATACAAGAGAAAGAAATAAATCAACACATAACACAATGATTTCCTTGGGAAATCCACAGCTAAAAACCCTACTATCTGTATATTGAATTATTAAGAAAATATGAGAAGATTAAATGCTTTCCTCAAGCCCGAGAAACTTTTGTTCTATCTCTATATGTCTCACAGCTTCCTAGACAAGCTCGGGCCAATACTTAACCAATTTTCTACTTTCCCAAGCCCTATTTCCTTATGTTTTTTCCTTGGGAATTAGCCCCATATTAATTAGGAAAATTACTCAATATAAATAATGCAATAATCATAGGCCTTCCTCTGATTACATGCACCACATGTACAATTCAGATGATTATACAAATAATAATACAATGTCCCTGAACTCCAATCTCAACTTGATCTTTCTTAGATTTGACATGAATGAGTTATTTATGAGTGAATATTCATTTTACTCGTTGATTACTACAAGCAACACCACACTACTAGACCTCCCACTATTTCCTCCAAAAATTGGAACTAGTTTAACTTACTTTAACTCAGTTAAACTAAATCAATTAATTATAAATCAAAATAAACTCGACCATGGCTTCTATAATATAGGAAACACTCTACATGACTCAAGTTAGACCCTCAAATCAAATTAATTGAGCCAAGTAAGTCAAATTAACTTATTTAACTAATCAAGATGTCATATGATGTGGAATTACAATTTTATTCCCAATTTAATTCAAGGACCAAATTAAATTAGGATTTTCTTGTTGCATTTTTAACACATCCAAGAAATCCCACCTCTAGAAATTTGAAGCAATTAAAAAGCCTGCAAATGCCAAATTATTATGTCGATATGTCCCCAATTATGCAACTTGTGCACACAATTTCTTGCACCTTCTTCATTGGGACATCCCTTTCCAGTGGGATGTAGAAGCTCTGAAATCATTTGAGGCCTTGAAAGATACATTATTGCAAGAACCATTGATTACCCCCCTCACCATACCAAGGACTATATCCTCTATCTATTATCATCATAAGTAGCCATCATTAGGGTATTTGTCCAAGATGGAAACAATAATAGAGATCATGTCATCTATTACACAAGAAATAACGTCTCGGGCCTACTTTAAAGTATGAGCCAACAGAGAAAAATATATATATATAAAATAAAAGTAAAAAATAAATAAAATAAGTTAATAAAATAAATAAATAAATAAATATAAATAATAATAAAAATAAATAGAATAAATATAAATATAAAAAAATAAAAATCACCTTACCCCTTGTACACTCGGTACAAAAGCTTCGACATTACATCATCTTGCGGATTACCACTGTAATTGCAAGAATTAGACCCAGGAAACAATTGTTGACTCGTCATATGATGAATTATAAGTATGCTCAATGGATAGTTATTTTTCAAGAGTTCAAGTTACAAAAAAAATAAAGCTCTTATTATCGTAGAGTTCATCATTGATCTCCCCTCAGAATCCCAAGGGTCTCTTGTTAATGATTCTTTTCCAAATGAACACTTGTTCATCATATCCATTGATTACCTCTTGTAGGGAGACATCTTCCTCTTCCTTCGAACTCAAAATTTCCACCTAAACCGCTCTCTCGGCGATCGATTGTGCATTCACCACCAAGCCCCTCATTATATCCTCATAGGAGATGTTTCATATCATCGCAGAGTGGACACCATATTATGCCACTACCTTGTAATTGATGAATTCGAACAGGTCTTAAATGATTGCCATAGTAGAGTCTATGTTTTCCACCTATCAAGAATGGCCATGGCCCAAAATATCCTTTGCACTGGTTATTTTTGGCCCACTCTCTTCCATGACTACATTGGTGTGATCAAGCAGTGTGAGTGATGCCAATGTTATACACATAAATATCGAACACTGCCATCTTTTTTGTATCCGATAATTTTCATAATTCCCTTCTATAAGTGGGGCATTAGGTGGGGCATAGACTTCATGACTTGAAACCCACATTCTTACGACAGGCATAAGTATATTGTTGTCACATTTGACTACTTTACCATGTGGGAAAAAGACAAGCCCTATACATTCATGCACTTTGTGTTATTGTCACTCCCTTAGACATGAGGTCTTTATGCCGAAGACCTCATGGTATTTTCCTTCACAGTCATGCACATTGCACATGTTGGGTTGTGTTATATTCTTTCCACAACTAGCCTACATAGTCAATCGGGGGATTAGAGGGGGGTTGAAGCCCCCCCGTTTGTTGCATCGATTACATAGTGGAGGGTCTGAGGCAGCACCCCTAGGAAACAAAATTGGACCCTATATTAGGTGGGAGGACCTACCTATGGTTTTGTGCATGGTTTTTGCACATGGTTTTGGGCGAGATGGTTTTCAGTACATGGTATTGGATGCTTTGGCATGTATATATATGCATTGTAACATTGAAAGGAACATAATGAAAAATCAAGCTGGTAGTCCTAGTTTTGAGAGCTAGGGGAAATCTATGTGTATATTTGTTTTATGTGTTGTGCTCTCACATTGTTTATTTTATGTTCTTAGAATTCATATGCAGGTAATTTGTGTGCAGGGTTAAAACCTACATTTGGTATCAGAGCTGTTTTGACTTCAAGGGGATGCCTTTGTTGCTGAGTGTTTTTTCTCAGCCCTGTGGTAGACCCTATTTAGTGGGAGATCTACGAGATTGATTCTAGTGGTGAAAGAGGATGGTGAGCAGTGGAAAGATAGAGATCAAGAAATTTAATGGTCAGAGTTTTGAGTTGTGGAAACTCAAGATGGAGGATCTGTTGGTGGATAAAGATCAGTGGATCATGGTAGATTCCGGTACTAAACCAACAGGAGTGTCTGATGAAGGATGGAAGAAGTTAGATCGGAAGGCAAAGAGCACAATACGATTGTGTGTCTCAGATTCAGTATTGTTGAATGTATCAGGGGAAGATATGGTGAAGGCTTTGTGGGACAAGTTAGGGACTTTGTACCAATTTAAGTCTCTAGTGAATAAATTGTTCCTATGGAAAAGGTTGTGTAACCTGAGGATGAAAGATGGAGACTCGGTGACAAAGCATCTGAACGCATTTAATACTATGCTAAGTTAGTTATTATCTATTGATATTAAAATTTCAGATGAAGATAAGTGCATCAGTTTGTTGTGTTCTCTACCATATTCGTGGGATAGTCTGGTTATTGCAATAGGCAACAATGCAACTCCCTTGCAGCTTGATGAAATAGTCTCATCCTTACTGACAGAGGAGATGAGACGGAAAAATATGGAGAACTAGAATGGTGATGCCTCGTCTTTATGAGGAATGTCCCAGAACAGAAACAAAAATAAGTCATCAAGTGGGAGATCTAAATCTAGAGGGAGATCTAAATCTCTAGGAAAACCTGTAAAGGTGTGCTGGAAATGTAGAAAGGAAAGGCACTACAAAAGGGGCTATAAATATAAAGCTCCTGACAAAGGAAAGGGATTTGATGATACACATGCAAAAACCACCTCAGATGAAGGTGGGGATGTGTACTTGGCTTCTTCAAGTACACATGTATATCATGATGCATGGTTGATTGACTCAAGTGCATCCTTTCACATCACTCCCCATAGAGAGTGGTTCTGCGAGTATGAGAAATATGATGGTGGTGATGTCTTCTTGTGGGATGATAGGAAGGATAAAATCATTGGTTACGGAAAAGTTAAGTTGAATTTGCAAGGTGGAAGGATTAGAACACTTCTGGTTGTTTTGCATTTTCCTGCATTGGCCAGAAATATGATTTATGTAAGCAAGATGGATGATGCAGATGTAAAAACAGAGTTCGAGAAGGATACTTGCAAAATGGTTCAGGGAGCACTGGTATTGATGCAGAGAGTTCAGATTGGAACTCTGTACAAGCTGCAAGGTAGCATTGTTGTTGATGGGTGTAATAGTTTTGTGGTTCCTAAAGGTGGAGCAGAAAATATAGTGGTCTCTGGGAAAAAGGCCATGCTATGGCGTCAAAGGCTTGGACATATTGGAGAGAAGGGCCTTTAAATACTTCATGGTAAAGGTATGGTAGAAGGTATGATTAATAGATATCTGGATTTTGATTTTTGTGAAAATTGTGTATATGGGAAGTAGAATCGAGTGAGTTTCCCCTCTCATGGTAAGAGGGCGAAACAAATATTAGAGCTTGTGCACAATGATGTGTTTGGACCTATGAAGGTTCCATCACTGGTTAAGTCTGTGTACTATGTATCATTTATAGAAGACTTCTCAAGGAATACATGGATATATTTCCTAAGAAGAAACTTGAAGTCTTTCACAGGTTTAAAGAATTTAAGGATCTAGTGGAAAACCAAATAGAGAAGAAGATAAAGATGTTGAGGATAGATAATGGTGAAGAGTTTTGCAAGAAGGAATTTCAAGATTTTTGTAAGAAGTGTGGTATATCACAGCATAATACTACTCCATACGCACCTAAGCAAATTGGAGTTGCAGAAAGAATGAACAAGACATTGATGGAAAGGGAAAGAAGCATGCTCAATGGTGTCGGGTTAGGATAGGAATTTTTGGGAGAGGCGATGGAGATTGCATGTTACCTATTCAAGGGATCACCTTCATCAGCATTGGAGGATAAGACTCCACAAGAGGTATGGACTAGTAAGAAACCCTCTCTTTCACATCTGAGGGTATTTGGATGTGATCCATATGTACATCTTCCAAAGGAGAAAATAACAAAGTTGGATAGTAAATCTGAAAAGTGCATCTTTATTGGGTATAAGGATGGTTTAAAGGGTTATAAACTTTGGAACCCAATAAAAAGGAAGGTTGTGTACAACCGAGATGCGGTGTTCAGAGAGGTGAAAGATGTTATTAAACATGAAGACCAACCAAAGGAACATGAGAAGATAGAGTTTGAGCTAAAGGAGGAAGAATCAAATTCTACAGCAAAAGAGGAATCAGAAGATGAACATCCACAAACTCTGGTTGTGAGAATATCAATTTGAGAAAGAAAGCAGCTAGAAAGGTATAGTCCATCTACATTCTTTTCAAAAAAAAAATTATCTATTACTAATGATGATCCTGGAACTGTGAAGGAAGCAGTAGATTCAGAGGATGGAAAACTCTGGAGAGAGGCCATGGTTGATGAAATGGAATCTTTGCACAAAAATGAGGCTTGGGATTTGGTGGAGTTGTTGGCTTGAAGGAAACTCATTGGCAGCAAATGGGTGTTCAAGAAGAAGACAAATGCAGAAGGAAAGGTGGATAAATACAAAGCTCGGTTGGTAGCAAAAGGTTATTCCTAGGTGTCGGGAATTGATTTTGGTGATATTTTTTCTCCTATTGCCAAGATAACTTCTACTAGATTACTTTTATCTGTTGTTGCTGCTTTTGATTTTGAGGTAGAATAGATGGATGTGAAGACAACATTTCTTCACAGGGATCTGGAAGAGGATATATACATGCAGAAACCTGAAGGCTTTGTGGTGAAGGTAAGAAAGAATGAGTATGCAAGTTAAAAAAGTCTTTGTATGGGTTGAAATAGTCACCAAGTATGTGGTATCATAAATTTAATACATTTATATGGGGACTTGGCTTCACCAAACGAAAATGAGATCACTATGTGTATGATAAATTAATTCATCACTCTGTTATTTATCTGGTCTTGTATGTGGATGATATGTTGCTGGTTGGAAATGAAAAAGAAATTATCCACGATTTGAAGACCCAATTGTCCTCCAAATTCAACACAAAAGATCTTGGCGCTGCAAACTATATTTTGGGCATGTAAATTAAAAGAGATCGGGCAAAGAGGAAGCTCTAGTTAAACCAGAGGAAGTATGTCGAGACAATACTGCAGAGCTTTAATATACAGGATAGTAAACCAATGAAGGTTCCTATTCCTGTAGGTGTGAAGTTATCTGCTGAATAGTGTTCCAAGACACAAGAAGAGGAAGAGGACATGTCATATGTTCCATATACAAGTGCAGTCAGTAGCCGGATGTATGCGATGGTATTTACTAGACTAGACATTGCACATGCAGTGGGAGTACTGAGTAGGTTTATGTCAAAACCAAGGAAGGAGCACTAGACAATAGTGAAGCGGGATTTTAGGTATTTGTGTGGAACTAGTGAGTATGGTTTTTGCTACCAAGATAAACCAAGATTGGACAGAGAATTGGATATTCATGGCTTTGTTGATGCAGATTGGGCTGGAGATCTGGATAAGAGAAGATCTACAAGTGGGTATGTGTTTAACATATTTGGAGGTGTAGTCAGTTTGATGAGTAAGAAGCAATTTGTAGTGGCACTATCAACTACAGAGGCAGAATACATGGCTACCACTCATGCAAGCAAGGAAGCAGTTTGGTTGCAAAGATTGTGTTCAAGTATGGGGTTAGTACAAGGAGTTATAAGGATGGACTATGATAGTAAAAGTGCAATTTTCTTGACAAAGAACCCTGCTTACCATTCAAAGACAAAGCACATTGATGTTCAGTATCAATTTGTGAGGGATATGATAAAAGACAAAAAGGTGTTGCTGGTAAAGGTGGACACTTTGAAGAATACTGCAGATGCATTGGAAAAATCTATGAGCTCTGAGAATTTCTCTTGGTGTAGAGAAACAATGGGCATTGCATGGCTGGATAAATGATTAAGCTCTCATGTGGCCCCCTATGGAAAGAAACAACAAGTGGGAGAATGTTGAGTTGTGTTATATTCTTTCCATGACTAGCCTAAGTAGTTAACTGGGGGTTTAGAGAGGGGCAGAGCCCCCCCTTGATTGTACCGATTATGAAGCAAGGGGGGGGGGGCGGGGGTCATAGAGTTTTTTAGGGGGGCAGTTGTCCCCTCTCTACGGGGTTTGGGGTAGTTCCCCTAGGAAAAACAAATTGACCCTATATTAGGTGGGTGGACCTACCTATGGTTTTGTGCATGGTTTTCGCACATGGGTTTGGGTGCGATGGTTTTTGGTCCATCGTATTGGATGCTTTGGCATGTATATCTATATATATATATATATTGTAACATTGAAAGAAATATAATGAAAAATTAAGCTGGTAGTCCCAGTTTTGAGATCTAGGGGAAATCTCTATGTATATGTGTTTTATGTGTTATACTCTCGCATTGTTCATTTTTTGTTCTTAGAATTTGTATGCAGGTAATTTTTGTACAGGGTTAAAACCTACACTACAATTGTGTTTCCCTTACCTGCGTACCTTTGCACGGCTATCCTATAGTCACTTGTGTGGTTTTATCCTTTTTTTCCTTCAAAGTTCCATAAAGAGCAATATTGTACTACTCAACTGACAAAGGAAGAGTCATGGCGTTTTACCTGAATCTCCCCGCGTGCTACTCGAGTGCTCTATCTAATTGCTAAAACTAAAAAAAATCGTGGGCTCTAGTCTAGATTCCATGTCAAAAAGTAAAAATGAGGTGGAAATGTGGACCCTCCACCCTTATATATTGAACTCTTTGTCATTCTTCCAAAGGCCCGTTCAGGATCTCACAACCTCCTTCACAAAACCATAAGCGGTATTGGGATTAGTACATCATCACCTACATCATGGTACCCTCCATTTCATTTCACCAACATAATTTTTTTGGGCCTATTTTACATTTCACGATACTAATCAAGTGTGCTTTTTTGTGTTTTTTGGTTCATCTTGTTCAACAAAATTCAGTTTGCATATTCTTTCATCAAGATGTTTTCACTTGGGATATTAGTTTTGGAGTTTCATGTGTCTTGCAATTTCTTAATAAGATCAGACCTTGGTGTCAATTGAAATAAATGTATCATTCTTCACCTAGCATGACACGATTCCTCCAAATATTTGCATATCTCGACATCATTTCTCTAAAATAAACCATAAGTTCCACCACTTCGACCACATTTACCATCACCTTCTACCTACACATGGTAAATGTCCAAGACGGTCAATAGAACCCCCCTTACATGGATTACCCCATTATATAGTTTCCCTCACATTATTGGTATCCATGACCACCCCACGTAGGCTCAAGAACCACTTCATATGCATGTCTAGAAGATTAGCCTCATACTTTTATTTTTCATTTATTACTTACCAACCCCACTCTCAAGCCACCATTCTTACTCATTATTGAATTGAATCGAATGCACTCCTGCATTCTACATTTGGCCTACCACTCATCCATATGGTAATAGCCCATCTATATCACTCCATCTGCTTCACCAACCTCACACTGAGACCAACCAATGGGGCCCCTTCCTTAAGAAAAAACCCAACTGCACCATCACGTAGGCTACCATTTTCTTAGGGAACCCATCTATGTGTTTGTTCATCCAAAACCACTTTTACATTATTTTGGAAATTGTACAAAGATTTTTTGAGGAAAGGGATTCTCATCCATATTTTTGTGTCAATTACCTGGCGGAATTCCTTAGTCGCCGTTAGTTGGATCTTGATTTTGTCACCCACAGTATTCATCATTTATTTAGTATTTACCAAGACAATCAGAAAAAACTCACACCCCCTTAGACATCCTACCGACTCCAGGGGGATTTACCTTAGAAAAAAAAATTATTATCGCCACTCACATTATATCTCCAACCTTGGGAATTTTTATGTATCCATTCATATTGTTAGGCCTTGTTATCATGCCTTTGTGACCCATCATATTACGACCATCTACTTTACCTTCGCAAATATTCCCGAACCTGTTTTTTGGGCGATTAATGCTCATTTCCTGTTGACATCAACACTCATTTTACAAGATTGAAGTAGTTCCTTGGTTTCTCCCCCCTTTAACAGAAAACCTAGGGTGCCATAGTGGGAATCACTTTTTCTCATGGATATCATCAGTCTCCATTACATTCGCCACTAGCACAACTTTTTCATGTCAAAGACTTTGTGACCATTTTAATTCTCTCGGTTAGTCAAAGACCTATACATCCCATAGCACCTCATTTAGAAATGACTCACAGTTGATATATGGTGGGACCCAGAGTCAAAGACCCATGCATCCCATAGAACCTCATTCAACAGTGCTTTACATTTGATGCATGGGAGAACCCAGTTCAATCTATTTATTATGCAACCAGCTCACAAAATAGTAGAAAAGATAAATCAACGACTTAAAATTTATCCTCTTCGAGGGGGAACCTCCTTTATATTACATAAATGAAAAATTCTTGGATGATACAAATGATAAGACCTCCTTGGTATATATAGGAGTCTAAGGGGTCACAATATAATCAAAGCCTGCATAACAATAATAATGTAAGGGCACAACAATAACAATAGTTGGATTCTATGGGGCACAACAATAACAATAGGGTGCTACACAAACAACAAAAATAAG
Organism: Pinus taeda; assembly: GCA_000404065.3. Classification (NCBI taxonomy): domain Eukaryota; kingdom Viridiplantae; phylum Streptophyta; class Pinopsida; order Pinales; family Pinaceae; genus Pinus; species Pinus taeda. The sequence goes on from APFE031471573.1 coordinate 51,912, forward strand.
GGGAATACACTAGTATTGTAGGGACCTAACATGCCCCTCTCTTTCAAAAAAGTGTTGTACTCAATACTTGAGTAGTTTTTGATGCTACTATATAAAATTTTCATCCTCCGATGTGGAATCTTTAGTGGGTAAGTTCTTACACTTAATGAGATACTCTGAAATTAATCAATTTTGTAGTTGTCAGGTTCTTGTTTCCGTGACTGCTTCAGGCTTAAATATGATTTTTCCTTCTTCATTCTGGAAACATTATTTTAACTAGGAGCTTGTCATCGATAACCTTCTTTAACCATGAAACATGGAAAACTAGGTGCACTCAGGGAGAACCAATCTTTAACAACACCTTGTAAGGACCATAGTACTTGAGCGATAATTTATTATCCTTCTTTTCTTGCTTGAGGGGCATTTTTTTATGGTTATATCCGTAAAAATACTCAGTCACCTACATCAAAACTTCTTTCACTGCAATGTTGATCTACCTGCGGTTTCAATCAATTTTATGCCAAAGTGAGGTTATCCTTTAAGAGTTGGAGAACTTGTTGATGCTTGATGTGATCTTCCACTACTTGAATCTTATGTTAGGGTCCTATAATTTATCGGATCAAGTGATGATTATATGTTGATTTTCTCCTATGAGATGTTGTAAATAGTGATTTCATTCTGTAAATTATTTTCAAAAGTTCAAAAGAAAAATAAGAATATATATATATAATATATAATATATATATATAATATATATATATATATATATATATATATAATATATATATATATATATATATATATATATATATATATATATATAATATATCTATCTATATATATATATATATATATATATATATATATATATATATATATATAATATGATAGAAAAAAGAGGAAAAATAAAATTAAATAAAATAAAATAGGGGATAAAAAATGATAAATATGTTAGGAAAAAAATAGAAAAAAGTAAATGATGAGCCCCTACAACGACGTAGTTAAAATGCCGATTTATATTACAAAAATGTCAATTTTATAAGGTTTTAAACCTTAGTTATTGATGTAATATAATATGATAAAGGGTATTTTTTCAATTTTAAAAGAAATGTTGCACTAGAGTTAATGGTCGTGATCAATCCCGCCTAGATCTACAACGGAGGACTGTTTTCAGCCCCCCCACAATCTTGACAATTAACATGAAGGGGGGGTGCGAAAATCAGTTTCCACCAAAACCCCCTTGACTAATATGGTGGAACCTAGGGAATTTCAAGGGGTCCCCTCTCGATACTTCTTACTGCTTGCATACCCACCCCCCTCGAAATACGCCTTCATCTTCTGCCAACGGCTCGCTCCTCTGCCAATTATCTCTCGCCATGTGTCTCCCTTTCCACCACTCCTCTCCCACCATGTATCTCCCCCTTCAAAACTCATATCCAGCCACATAATTGTTACCCTCACCACTTTATTTCTGTCATATTTTCTTCCACGTCACTCCCATCCATGTCATATTATTTGTTTAACGTTCAAATATTTTCCGCGAAATCTAAATGAATGCTATGTCAATAATTATCATTATCTATCTATTTTACAAATTAATTCCTCCCACTCCATCAATGGTAATTGTTTCGTTATGCAACCAATTCGACTATTATAAAACATCCTTTGATGCCAGTATGTTATTTCTTTTAGCTCGCCATTAATCTCACAGGACGAAGGAAAAATTGTTAACAACTGCCAACCTTCAACAACAATTTCCCTGTGCACAGTCAATAATTTCCTTGGGTAACCTTGTTCTTATGACTTTTTCTATCAAGCTTTCTCTAGTATTGTTCTTCTACTCACCTTCTTCATTTTCATGATTTCAAACTGTAAAGGGAAGGAAAAGGTTATGGAGTCAAATCCCTTCATTCCCCCAGTCCCAGATTTTGTCAAACCTCCCCTGGTAGACACCCACCCTAAGATTGTCGATACCCAGTCCAAATTTTACATGTACGAGCTCCACAACTGGATAAAACAAAAGTTCATGGACAAAAGTGATGACTTGAGTGTTTGGGAATCCTTTATACCTCACTTTGTTTTCCCCCGGGCTCACTTTTTCCTTGAATTCTTTGTCTGGTGCCATATCCAATATTTTCCAAGTCAAAAGGTTGTCATTTCCCATAACAATGAAGTTATTTTCTCCATTTCCCCTTAAAGTGTCTTCCAGGCCCTGCAAATTGAATATCAGGCCTCCCATCATCCCTCTTATGTCAATGTCTTAATGGAATTATATAAAAAAATTGGCATTCCCTCAGAGAATTCAAATTTTTTAGTGTTCTAGAAAATGTCGAATTACCCTAGACCAATACCCCATATCCAGTCTCAATTTTCCCTGAAATGTCAAAGCAAGTAATTTCTATGGTAACCTGACTATTCGGGTGCCATAGTGATCAGTGGGTAGATGAGATAGTGTTAATATTTTTATCTATTTTTTCAGTTGGAAAACATCCATCAATCCTTTTCAATTACATTCAATTTTTGGCCAACTCAATCCATGACCAGTTTGTCAATTTCAAAGTTAAATGTGTCTTTAATTATTAGTCAATACTAGTCTACCTCATGTTATTTTATCAATCAGATAGGTTCAAGTTCCCTTTACAGAAGACATGTAGTGAAGGAAACCCTTGGTCAATGATTCACTAGACTTCTCTAATTACAAATAACTCAAAGGAATATACTTATATTGATTTTGTTGAAAAAAAATTACATACCTCACTATGTTTTCCTAGCAATGATTTGATACCAAGGATTTTACTAGAAATAAACAAATTTTCACACTTGTCAGAGCAATCCAAATTTGGATATTGGTATTTATACTAGAACTACACTGAGATTAGAGTGTATGGATTACAACTACCTCCTTACAGGTTGCCAGTGTTTGTACCAATTAGGATATTTGCATTAGAATAAACTAGGAAAATTCTAAACATGGATGAGCTACATTTTGTCTCATACAATAAGAAATCAGAGTTCAATTTGAAGGCTCATATAGGGCCCTATATTATCAACACCAAAGTTGCAGCAAAGGAAGTGGATGCTATTTTGAGTCAGATGAAATGCAAGCTTAGTTTCCCTTGGTCCTATGATCCCCTAGGCATCATTTCTATGCTCATATTGGAATAGAAGAGTACCTCCTATGCACACACACCAAGGCATGAAATTGAACAATATGCTAACCAATAGGAATGGACAGAGGGTACTTTATAGGAAATTGAAGAACAACCTGTTATTCAATCATCCATGTAGACACCTCTTCCCAAGTAAAAGGAGGGAAAAATGGAAAGGGGAGCCATGTCCCCTATTGATTCTAATAATCAAGATGCAAATTTTATCATTTTTAAAAGGAAGAAGAAGGATTCAAGGACTGCTCAAAAATCAGATCCACGAATCAATCCTCATTTTAAGCCTCAGGTAATTACTATCCAAGATGAAACTCCAGAGGAAAAGGACATATAGCAAACAACCACAGTCATTTTGTCAGGAACTCCTATCACTCCTTCTACTTGAATAGAAGAAACAGAACAATCACCTACTGCAGAAACAACAGTTCAGTCTCTAGTATCATCCAGTTCCAAAATTTCAACTCAGTATAGTATATTTTCAAGATACAAGGAGATAAAATTGAAGAATGAAGCTTTGAAGGCTTCCACCTACTCTAAATTTTGGAAGGAGACAACTAAAACCATCACAGATTGCTCGCTGCATTCAATTCAAAGAAAGGATGGTTCTAGATGACCTTCATGGAACCTTTAGTACCAGCTCCTAAGAGTGTTAAAGACTACAAAGCCTCCATTGTCTCAATTAATACCAAGAAAATACATGAAATTGATCAAACCAATTTACACAAGAAAACAGGGGAGGTGATTTTCTCAACACTTACCAGTTCGGCCATGATTGCTCCTAAATTATAGTCATCTTTGAATAACATGAATTCTTAGTTAAAGATTGAGAGTATGTCATCATTTGCTGAGGAAAATGGGATCAAATCTCTAGAATATTTGATCATAAAGCTAGGACATGACCTAAGGATATCAAAGCAATAGAAGAGCTCATAAAGAGCAAGGAGGAAGACATTCAAGCATTGAGGAAGAAACTAAATCTACTCTCCACAAAACATCCTCAACCTAAAGAGGTTTCTAATATAGAAATGGAGAAAGATAAAATATTTATTAGGTTGATCAAAATGCACAGATACAAAAGATGGAGCAGGGCATGGAAGCATTGTTGAAAGAAAAAGAATAGTGGGAAGCAAAAGCATCTACATTAGGCATAGGTATAGTAGTAGAAACTTCAGTAAAGAAAAAAGCTTCAGAGTCTATAGAAGAGCTTACCATAGCTCTGGATGAATTGTCATCAGTTCAGACTGAGAAAGATAAATTGTCAGCAACATTAATTCAGATGGAGGAGAATAAGATTAAAACTGAAAATGCATATTTGTTAGAAATGCAGAAAAATTACAAGCTCATCCAGCAATTATAGAAATATAAGGATCATTCCTTTGTCTTTCAAATGTTGGAAGAGGCTAAGAACGGTATTTGGCAAAATATAAATGCCAACATCACATATATGTGGCCTTCAATTTGGATTGCTTTTGAGTAGGAATAAATTGTGCAAAGAGTCAAAACATCAATATAGAACACAAAGGAATATTTGGAGCATAGAGCGGAAAAGGAACAAAAAAAATTATCAAGTTATTGAATTCCAAGACCAAGGAGGAACTAGAAGACCTTAACATTGCAAATAGTATAGCAACAGTCATGGAGGTTAAGAGGGTCTTAATAAAAGATAATTTGATGATACAGTTGTAGAATAAATGCAAATACCTTGAGGTGTAGGTCAGGATGTTCAATAGAAAATTCACATTGTTGCAGGAAAAGGGTTTCCCTACTCTCACGAATTCTAATGGAAAATTGATCCCATTAGACAACTACCAAGAACATCTATGTAACATAGGTGTTGATGCTTCCAAATTTGTAAATGTCGAAGGAGTTATTAGTGGAGAAGCATTCATACAGGGAATATAGTTTGATTTGAATATTCAACATGAAATCCACCACCTTTTTGTCAATAAGCCAACTTTTTACACTTACACTGAGGTGGATGAAAGGTTCAAAAATATGGTTAACTTTTCTATGCCAAGTGAATAAAGGTGGCTCCAATTTCTAGAGTTGATCAAGTGAAGTGTAACTGAACCACAAAATTTCCAGCATTAGAAGAACAACATTTGCAGCGAAATAGCTACAGTCATCACCAAATTCATACATAGCCTCAAAAGCGCAAAAACGTTCAACAGAATTTCCCTATTTTTCCTATTCTATATCTAAAATATTTGATTCTTTAACATATATTATTTGTAAATATAATTTATTTTGAAATCCAATCTCAGATGTAATAGTTTTCTATAAAGATTCATAAATAAGACTTAGAAAAGGTTGGAACTTGTATGAAGAAAAGAGAACTTTCGATGTAAGTTGTGCATGTATTGAAGTGGTCAATTTCAATAATACAGAGAGTTTGTTCCATGATTCCCGTGTCAGGCAATTGGTGATGTTCCTTCTCATGTGAAATTGTTATTTCCTCTATTTTCCATATGTTTTTTTGTCCCTATTATTTAAAGAAGATAAAGGGATAAATTTGTTTAAGTACACTCTGCTCTGGCTTATAAAAAATATTTATGTTTTCACTCTGATATTAAGTATAGGATTCATCCTAGCATGCTCTATATTTAATTGAATCTAAATTGTTTCATCCTATTCACTCCATAAATTCTCTAAATATACAAAAGCTTGCCTATCCTGCCCTGTTACAGTTGCTCTATCATTTTTGTATTTGATCACCCACAGACTCATGACTCCATGCCCAATGGACTTTCCCTATAGTTTTCAACCAAATATTTAAAAAAACAAATTCATGACTCAATAACTCGTGTAATATCTCAAAATAGAAATCTAAAATTAAATAGAGATATCCCTCTCTGAAGCTGGAAGGGCTAGATTCCAGCTTTGCAAGTGGTTTTGTGTTTACCTCTGGGTTTCTCACCACAACCTTGGGAAATTCTGATATGATAACATTCTGGTGACTCCACTGGGGAAAGTCGAACAAATATGATATAAATTGTTTTTTCCCTAGTAAATATTTATTTCAAATCTCAAAGTTATTTCCAGTGTGTGGCTATGAAATAGATGTTATTAAGGTTGTTTTTCCACCCAAATTTTGTACATATTTCTATCTGTAAATAATCTATAAAATATCTAGCTCCTAGAGAGATCTACACTAGGGCCCATCCAAATCCTAAACCACCTGAAATTGTAGATAATCCTAACAAAAAAATTAGGAAAAAGAGTTTTATTGAGAGTCAAGCAAGCAATAATCCATTACCTAGAGTTAATTCTCTCCCTAAAAGTTTCATTACTATAGAGGATATTAAATTTGACTTACATTTTGAGCATATCCTTTTTGGTACTAAATTAGAAAACTTTGTTCCTGAAACAATTTTTGATGAAAATATTTTGAAACCTTATCTCCTAAAACATCAACTTATCAATCCAGATTCTAATGAAGATGTTATAAAGCAGTTTAACAAGCTTGAAGTTTTGGTGAATTAATTAAATCAGGTTATGCAGAAAACTTTTACTAATCAATCAACTCACTCTTCTTCTTCTTTTGCCTTATCACCAGCCCCTCCAATATTTTCTCTCAATACCACTTCCCCTATTTCATCTACCATCCCTTCTACTACTACACCGATTCAACAAAGTATAATCCCACCTTCTTTAATACCCTCAATATCCACATCTATTGTAGTATCATCTTCTTCCCATTCCCATTTACCAATCATGATAGCTCGTTATACCCCATTGATCTTACCTAGACAACCTAATGCCATGCCACAAGATTATAAGATCCAAATACCTTAATTTGATGGCATAGGTCCAATCACAACACAACAACATATAGATAGAATAAATCATTATTTAGACTTGAAAGAAGTTGATGAAGATGATGTAAAGATGAGACTCTTTTCCCAAAGTCTACAGTGGGATTTAGGAAATGGTTTCAGAAATTGCAAGAAGCCTCTATCCCAAATCTCACACAACTTCACCAAAATTTCCTCACACGACAGGAAGTAAAGGATAATACTCTCCAAATATTTACTGAATATGAGAGTATAAAGAGAGCCCCTAGTGAAACATTCCAAGGCTACTTGACTAGATTGAATAACATTTACAATTCTATTCCAGCTGCAATACAACTCCCATTAGGACCAGCTTTGATCAAATTTTCAGATGGTTTTGATGCAAATATGTCTTACCAACCGAGGGAGAGAAATCCTGTTACCATATACGAAATTCAAAGGAATGCAGTCAGTGTGGAAGCTAATTAATTGGAAAAGAGAGCTAGGTTAAAGGTTGAGAGAAGAGTCACTATTAAAGAAGAACCTGCTTCTTCTTCATCATATTCTAAGTTGGATACCTTAGTTAAACCATTGAAAGAATGATGGATAGGATATGTATAAATGATAGGGCTCCTCCAAGGGAAAATTAAGGGGGTCCTCAAATTAGAAATCCTAATTTTAGGAGAAACCCACCCCAAATCAAACAAAGAGAACTAAGAGGCACAGTCAATCAATAACAAATTATACCTCCATTCCAAGATAATTATGTCGATGAATAAGCTGAGTTACCAGAGGATCCCGAAGAAAATAAAATAAACCTATCTGGGGAAGGATAAGTTTACAATATTTTCTTAACTAAGGAGGAGCAAGATCTATTTTTGTTATCACGGCCAAAAATCATCCATGCAGAGACAAATGATTATAAAAATGGATACCAAAATTCTATCATGGAGGTGCACAGGTAGTACAATTTGAGAAGTAAAAAGACTGCAGGAAATCCTCCCAAGAAGATTCAAAGTGACACATCTTCTACCGGCCAGGCAAAGGATAATTCTCCAAAGGAAACTTCTCCAAAACAGGATGTAAATGTCAAATAAATAGACAAACCTCAAACATCTTTAAGTATTGAAAATGAATTAGCCAAGGTAAAAATTGTTATTCCTTTGATAGAACTGATTAACAAGAATGCATATCCAGGCATGAAGGCTTTGAAGATAGGAGAAGGAATAGACACAGTCAACCTAACTAATGACCAACCTGAATTATTGTTTGGGCCTGAAGTTGAAGGGAAGTCTTAGGATGGTATTGTTCCACCATTCTACATCAGTTTGAACATTCATGACAAAATTCTTCACAATAATATGCTTGATTGTGGTGCTTCGCACAATCTTATGCCTAAAGCCATCATGGAAAAGCTAGGATTAGCCATAACAAGACCCTAAAAAGATTTATATTCTTTTGATTCTAGCAAATTAATATGCTTATGTCTCATCAACTATTTATGTGTTACTCTAGCCCAAATCCCCGCAAAGAGTGTGGTAATGGATATTGTAGTGGTAGACCTACCTCCCAAGTATGGAATGTTGCTATCAAGATCATGGGGAGAAAAGTTACAAGGTACTTTGTAGTTGGACATGAGCTATGCTACCATCCCTGTTTTTGGTCAATAAAGAATGTTATACAGGGAACCACTAATGAAATATATGGTTAGTAGCCAAGACAAACCAAATAATTTTCCCCTGTATTATGTTCATTCATATATGGACTCCTTTATTTTGTATAATGACGGATGTGTAGAGGAGGAAGTGTCATACATGGAAGCTGAATTGAGCAAGAGAGAGGAAATGAATTTAGATGTTGGGAAATAGGATGAAGAGGGTGAAGCACTTTGGAACATGGATTTTAATGGGGCAGTGAGCAAGGAAGGAGCAGGGGTAGGTATTTGGATCTAAAACTCATAAATAGGTATATCAAAGGGACATTCTTACAAGTCTTATTCCAATGTACAAACAATATAGTTGAATATGAAGCACTGGTTTTAGGACTGCAACTTTTGAAGAGGTTGGGAGCTAAAATTATTTTTGTAAATGGTGATTCTAAACTCATCATTAACCAAATTAAAGGTGAGTACTCAACTAAACACCCTAGACTGAGGGCCTACAAAAATGTAGTCTTACATTTTTTGCAGTGTTTCCCAGGATATCACTTGTCTCTGATTCCGAGAGGTCAAAACATCTTAGCTGATGCATTGGCTACTTCAGCGAGTACTTGTAAGATGCCTTTTCATCCTAATAGAAAATATGAGGTTGAAGTGAAACATCAGCCATCTGTCCCAGACAATGTTAGATACTGGAATATTTTTGGTAGTGTTGAGCATACAGAAAATTTTTTGCAGTTTAAAGAATAGTTTGAGAATGTACATATTGATGCAAATAACTATGTAGATGATGATATAAATGAAATAGTGTTAAATGATATTGATGACATTCCAAAATAACTTGAGGTTCTACAATTGAAATACGTTGTGTTACCAAGAGGTTTGGTTCCATTAGAAGAGTTGTTTGATTTTAATGATGTAGCCAAAAATCCAAAGATAGAACCTATAGGAGCTAAGGTTGAAGATTGTAATATATATACTGAGGAAAATCCTAAGATTGTAAAGTTGTCTAAATCCTTACCTCCCAAATAAAAATAGAAGTACATTGATCTATTAAAATAATTTTCTGATGTGTTTGCTTGGAGTTATGAAGATATAAAAGCATATGATACAAGTATAATACAACATACCATCCCCATCAAAGAGGACCAAAAACCATTCAAGCATAAATTAAGGAGGGTAAATCCAGTTCTGCTACCTTTGATAGAAAAGGAAGTTAAAAAAAAATTGATTACAAAATCAATGTGCCTTTAATATTTTCAAAATGGGTGTCAAATCTAGTGCCAACCAGGAAGAAGATGGGAGAAATAAGGCTTTGTGTGAATTTCAAGAATTTGAACAAAGTTTCTCTCAAGGATAACCACCCTCTATCTAAAATGGATCATATTTTACAAAAAGTAGTTGGGTCCAGCATAATTTCTTTTTTGGAGGATTTCTTTGGATATAACCAAATTCAGATACATCGTGATGTTTAGCATAAAACAACTTTCGCAACATCTTGGTGGACCTTTATGTATGTCAAGATGCCCTTTGGCCTTATGAATGCAGGGGCCACTTTCCAAATAGAAATGGAACTTGCTTTAGTTGATAAGAAGGATAGATTTATTGTAATTTATTTGGATGACATTAGTGTATTTTCCAAAATAGATGAAGATCATCTGTTGCACTTAAGGAAGGTTTTTGAAAAATGCAGGAAATATGATATTTCCTTGAACCCCGAAAAATCTATTTTTGGTTTAGAAGAAGGAAAGCTACTTGGTCACACTATTTGAAAAGATGGTATTAGAATAGACACCATAAGAGTTGAAGCCATAATGAAGATTGATCCTCCTAGAAACAAAAAATAAATTCAGTCTTTCATTGGAAGGATCAATTTACTAAGAAGATTCATTCCAAACCTAGTCGAGATCTTGAGATTAATCACAAACATGTTGAAGAAAGATATTGAGATAAAATGCAATAGCGAGGCTAAAAACTATTTCAGTGAAGTAAAGGTAGCTTTGACATGTGCTCTTGTTTTAATTAGCCCTGATTTTACTAAAGATTTCATGATTTTCTCTTTTGCATGAGAACACACTATTGCAGTAGTTTTGTTGCAGAAAAACAAGGAGGGACATGTACAACCTATAACATTCTTCAACAGAGCTTTAATATATGCCTCCTTAAAGTATAATATCATGGAAAAATAGGCCTTTTCTTTAGTAAAGGCACTGAAAGACTTCAGCGTGTACATTCTACATTCCCACATAATTGCATTTGTTCCAAGTGTTGTAGTGAAAGATATCCTCACTCAGATTGATCCACATGGGCAAAGAAGAAAATGGATTGCAATAATTTTAGAATATGACATTGAGATAAGGCATACTAAACTCATCAAAGGTCAAGGATTGGCTAGGCTAATGGCTGAGTCAAATTTCCATGCACTAGACATAAATTTTATAGTTACACTTGATGAATAGGAAGAGTTGGTGACTCCAAAGGTATCAGAAGAATTTGCTACCTCTCCTTGGTATGCAGATATTTTCTATGTTTTACAAAATTTACAAGATCCTCTTGGTTTAAGAAAGACCAAAGCTAGATTCCTCAAGCTAAAGGCTATGAAATTCTGCATTTTAGATCAGGTTTTGTATTGGAAAGATACTGAATGTATTTTGCTGAATTTTTTATTGAAGGATGAAGCAGACAAAGCCATGGAAGACTTTCATCAAGGGGACTGTGGAGTACATTTATACTGGAAAGACACAACCAAACAAATCTTGGAGGTTTTTTTTTACTATCCTACCTTGTTTTCAGACATTCATAAGAAAGTTTCACATGCCATTAGTGCCAAATCTTTGAAGGCAAGAGAAAACTTTTACCCTTACCTTTAAAGCCCATTTCAGTGGAGGTTCCTTTTCAACAAAGGGGTTTAGATTTTATTGGAGAAATCCATCCAATCTCTTCATATCAACATAAATGGATCCTTGATCCAAAATGGATCCTAAAACCCTCTAAGTCTTCATATACTTAAACACTATCGCAAGGGAAAAACATTAGAAAATGGAAAAAAACATTACCGCACATGAAAAACATGAGAAATGGCGAAAACAGAGTTAACTGGAGGCTAAAGCAACATTGCACAGGAGCCATCAAATTGGACCGATCAACAATGTATATCTAATCGGCATATCGTAATCAGAGGTGGCAAGCGGAGTCTATCAAAGGTGGCCTTATGGAAATTGCAATAGCGATCAATGCAATTAAACTAGGGTCATTGGTTAAGTGCGCAGATCAACAGTCTAGATCTACTCATGATATCGCATCGCTAGTACACACATAGAAGGACTTAACCCGTGGCCCGAAGGTTAGGTGATATGTGATTATGATATATCGCATCACGACGATACAAAGGATCGGGGTTGATACAATATGTGACTTGCAATAGCCGGACCCATGGGTTTTATGGATACAAATTAATATATTTTGAGTTCTAGTAGAAAGGGATTTCCTATGTATTTTCGTATTTTCACTAAAACAACAAAATACAAAGGAAATGCACCCAGAGCGATAAAACAGACCCGAAAGGTTTATACATGCAACTTTATATTATTTGAGTTTCGTAATGAGTGGGATTTTGGGCAAGCCTCAGGCGGTAAGTGGTATTGGATGGGCTCCATCCGATCCCATATACTGGTTGACACATGGTTTAGCGTCAGAGAGAGAAAACTGCCTTTTCGGGTGGGTAATATTTGTGCAAATAAGCCGCCTGAAATGAATATCAACCATTGGATCAAAGATCACACATATCAATGGTGGGCTTGCAATAGCACCCAAAGTTAGACCTGATAGGATTATAGGGCGAATTCAATGATTTTTTAAGTCTGATGGAAAGATCTTTTGCGGGTTTTTTTAATGTTTTTAGTGTATTTCTTTGTGTAAACAAAGAAACATATTCCCAGGGATTTCAACCGCGCCAGTGGTCCTTTCCATTTAAAAACAGGTGGCCACCATACCTGAAGGCATTTTACAATGATTGTTTAATTCTTAGAGGGGATTTGAACGAATAGAGGTCGGGAGCCAGAGAGCCCGAAAGGGGAGACAAATAGACCAACATTGATAGGCTTAAAAGCTACTCAATGTTAGAGACAAAGTAGGTAGTTGCTGAGACAGAGAGAAAACAAAAGATAGAGACAGAGAGGGAGAGTCTGTGTACTCAGAAAGACTTGAGGGATTCAAGTAAAACCCTGTTATTTGTCCATGTTGTGTTGAGACTTGATTTCAGCTCACACTTGTAAAAATATTCTTTTGAAGACATAATAGAGAGGTCACCACTGAAAGCTAGACCAGGAGACGTAGCCCAAGAGTTTTGAGTGAACGCCTTGATTATTTGATGTGTTGATGTGTGTGTGTCTATTACATTTCTCTAACTGCTCATTGTCTATATTATTCGCAATCTTTTCGATTCGTTGCACTAAGTAATATAGGCATTCCTGCACATGAGTCTGCAATACCTCAACATTGATTTAAGATCCATTTCAGATCAAGTGGTACCAGAGCTTTTGGTTTTGGTTTTGTTAAGGTTAGACAAGCTTGTGCTAGATTTTGAATGCTAACTAGGTCAAAGCTCAAACTAGGAGAAGGAGAACTTGTTGAGGCTAATCCAAAGATTGGAAGAGTTTATCCTCAAAGGAGAATGGCAGAAGAAACTCCATTGGAATCAGAATCCTCAGTTCATGGATAGTTTTATGGCCATGTGAGCCATGGTGGAAGAGATGTATCAGGAATTTAGGAAGGGTTGAGGTAAAAGCACTTCAACACCCAAACAAGACAAAGGAGTAGAGGAATCTTCTCTAATTTCCCCTCTAGAGGGCAAAGGGAAAGGGGAAAATCCTCCTTCATCATCTCCTCCACCCTCACCTTCATCATCCTCATCTCCTAGCCCTGATAAGAAAAAGAAGAAAACCTCTTTGATTAAATTAGATGTGAAATTTAATTTTCCAATTTATGATGGAGAACTAAATGCAGAGAAGATAGATAACTGGATAAGACAGACCGATGCATATTGTAGGGTGCAGAACGTTGATTCAGAAAGGATAAAGATTCAGCTGGCTAGCCTTCGACTTGGAGGAACTGCACTAGTGTGGTGGGAAGGCAAGACACAAGCTGATCTAAAAAGACATGGTAAAATTCTTTCTACCTAGAATGAATTTGTTTCTTCCATCAAAAAACAATTCTATCATTTAGCTTATATGCCACTGGCAATGATGAGATGGCAAACTCTTCACCAATTAAAGGGTCAAAGTGTACAAAGTTATACCCAGGAATTTAGAAAAAGAGCTAACTCTAGGCATATCTCTAGACTCACTTGAAACTTTGTTGAAGTATATAGGTGTTCTGCATAGCTATTGTAAGCATACCATTCTCATGTTTAATCCCACTAGCTTAGATAATGTATCAGTTTAGGCTACACATCTAGAAGTTAGAGGCAAGACTGTGAACCCAGAGGTTGGGGGATCATCTAAACACTTTCTAAGTAAGAACAAGGAAAAGAAGAAACTGAAATGGAAGGAGAAGAAGACAAACACTGTACAGAAGGACAACCCTTCCTACACTCATTGCAAGAAGGATGGACACAATGATGTACATTGTTGGTCTTTGCATCCAAAGCTGAAACCTAAGAAGTTCGGTGGTAAGAAGAAAAAGATTGTTGCTGCTATTTAGAAAGACATAGGGTCAGACTCAAGTGATGAAACAACATTCACAACCATAGGTATAGAAGGTAAAATTTCTGAAGCATCCACAAGTAATTATGCACAATCTATTGGCAATGAAGATAATGAGAGGAAAAGACATGAGATTTTTCGTATTAGAGTCATTTACAAGCACCCAAAGATTGATACTTTATTTGGTAGTGGATCACAAGTAAACTTGATTTCTGAAACAATTGTAAAGAAGTTGGGATTACCAAAAAAACCTCACGAGAAGCCATATCCATTAGGTTGGGTGTGTGATAAAACAAAGCTACAAGTGACAAGACAATGTAAACTTAGGTTTGCTATTGGGTCAACATTTGTAGATGAGGTTGAGTTAGATATAGTTCCATTAGATATATGTGGTATTGTTTTGGGAAGTCTTTACTTGTATGATACGAAAGCTATTTTCTATAGAGCTGAAAATAAGTATCAACTCACTAAAGATGGAATAGAATATATTGTAAGAGCTCATATACTCAAGAATAACTATTCTCTCATAAACTCAGGGTAGATGAAAAGAATTGTGAATTCATGTAAGCAATTTTTACTAATGGTTGTAAAGGAAAAGAACCCTGATAAAACCAATGTATTTGAAGGCCATACAGAATGTTGATTTAGTTAAAGTTGTTTCAGAATATAATATCCTATTTCAAGAACCTAAAGGTTTGCCACCCAAAAGGGAAATAGTACATGATATTCATTTGCAGAAAGATGATCCATTACCTAACATCGGAATGTACAGGTTGTCTGCTTTAGAGAATGTAGAGATAAAGAAGTAGGTACAGGAGTTGCTTGAAAAAGGGTTCATAAGACCAAGCACATCACCATGTGGATCTCCAATCGTGCTGGTGAGAAAGAAAGATGGTTCATGGAGAATGTGCATTGATTAAAGAGAACTGAATAAAATAACGATCAAGAATCGTTATCCTCTTCCTCGTATTGATGATCTATTAGATCAATTGAAAGAAGCAGTTTACTTTTCCAAGTTAGACTTATGTAGTGGCTATCATCGGGTCAGAGTTGCAGAACAAGATGCATGCAAGACTACTTTCAAGACAAAGCAATGGTTGTATGAATGGCTGGTTATGCCTTTTGGCTTAACTAATTCTCCTGCCACTTTCATGAGAGTTATGAATGATGTACTCAAACCTTTTATTGATGAATTTGTAATTGTATATTTAGATGACATTCTTGTTTTCGGTAAGACATGGGAAGACCATGTATAGCATGTAAAGTAGACTTTAGATGTTTTAGAAAGAGAAAATCTCTATGTGAAGCTGTCAAAATGTGAATTTGGCAAAACATCTTTAAATTATTTGGGTCATATTGTAGGGGTGGTGAATTGAAGATATATCCCTCTAAGGTTGAAGTCATTGTGAACTGGCCTAAACCCAAATCTGCTACAGAGGTTAGGAGTTTCCTAGGAGTAGCACAATATTGGAGAAAGTTTATTGCTAGCTTTTCTTTGATTGCAACTCCATTACACGCTTTAACAGGATTGAAAAAGGTGTTTTAGTGGGGAGGAAACAGCAGAAAACCTTCGACACCTTAAAGAAAAAATTAGTATGGCACCAGTATTAGCACTGCCAGATCTTCAACATCCATTTTAGATTGAAATAGATGCCAATGACTATGCCATGGGAGCAGTGTTGATGCAACACGGTAAACCCATATGTTATCATTCTAAGATATTTGCTTTTGCAGTAGTTAATTATCCCACATATGATAAAGAATTGTATGCATTAGTATAGAGTGTGAAAAAGTGGAAACATTACCTAATGCGAAAAGAAACAATCATACATACAAATCATCAACCACTTCAATATTTGCACTCACAATCTAAATTCCAGCAATCAAGACATTATAGGTGGATGGGTTTTCTATAGCAATTTCATCTTGTCATTAGATATAAGAAGGGCATACACAATAAGGTTGCAAATATGTTATCAAGACCAATCATAAATTGATCTACTATACTTAAGCATAACTCAGTAATGCATGAAAGTTACATTGAACAGTATGCTCAAGATATAGATTTTAAAGATGTACATGCAACTTTAAGTCATGGAAAGCAAGTAGAAGAATTGGATTATTATGTTAAGGACCAACTCTTATATCATTTGGGAAAGTTATGCATTCCACAAATTGAAAGAGTTAACATAATCCGAGAAGCACATACTTCTCTCATATCAAGCCATTTTGGTGTAAATGAAACAGTTGCAAAGGTTCTGTTATTGGTCAAGAATGCATGAAACAGTTTCTCGATATATTAAACGGTGTACTATGTGTGCTACAAGCAAACCCGGTAATAGAAAATTAGGCTTGTACTCTCCACTTCCAGTTCCTTCTCATCCTTGGGAAAGTGTTTCCATGGACTTTGTTGGGGGATTTCCAAAATCTAGAAAAGGTCATGATTATTTGTATGTTGTTGTAGATAGGTTCAGCAAAATGTGTATTTTGATACCTTGTAACAAGCAAGTTACAGATGAACAAACAGAAATGTTGTTCTTTCAGCATGTATGGGTTCATTTTGGGTTACCCACTTCTATTGTATCTGATCGAGATTCCCTATTTGTTGGGAAGTTTTGGTCAAGTCTATGGGAGTTGATGGACACCAGATTGAAGAAGAGCATATCATTTCATCCATAAACAGATGGTTAGACAAAGATGGTCAACGGGACAGTGATCCAGTTGCTCATAGGTTATTACAGCAAGCATCCCAAGCTTTGGGATGAGCATTTGTGTTATGTACAACATGCTTACAACCGTGCCAAGCAATCTTATACTCAGAGATCTCCTTTTGAGACTTGTTTTGGTTTTATACCAAAGTATCCCTTGGATTTTGTCTTTGGTAAAGACATAGTAGTTGATGGACCCAGTGATGTGGACAAAGCAACCAAGTTCATTGAACAATTCCAAGAAATTCACTAGGCAGTGCAGGAACAACTAGAAAGAAGTCAGGCCAAGTACAAGGCAAGGTATGACAAGCATCGAGTTGAGCATAGTTTCCAAGTTTGGGATTAGGTCTACCTGTACATCAGCAAAGATAGAACACAAGGTGAAGGTAAGAAGCTAAAACCAATAAGGTATGGGCCTTTCACGATACTTGAGAAAATTGGTGAAAATGTTTTTCGCCTTGATTTGCTAGCTTATATGCATATCTATTCCGTCTTTAATGCATAAAACTTGAGACTGTATGAACCTTCATTGATTGAAGATCCTGAAGAGCAAAGTCAGTTGCCTTCTATTGATGATTTGTTGTCTGAATATCTCAATGAGTTGCAGGAAGACATAGTTCTTGACTGGAAGGTGAGAACTACGCAACTAGGGGATGTTGAGTACCTGAGAATCAGACTTAAAGGTTCAAAACCAAGCAGTGCACGATGGATAGAAATTGAACAAGTGAGGAAGTTGTATCCTCACTTGATCGATGCCTAAAAACCAACTTTTGGTGGTCCAAAAGCTTTTTAGTGGGAAAGCATGATCCAAAATGGATCCTAAAACCCTCTAAGTCTTCATATACTTAAACACTATCGCAAGGGAAAAACATTAGAAAATGGTGGAAAACACTATCGCGTAGGAAAAACATGAAGAAATGGCGAAAATAAAGTTAAGCGGAGGCTAAAGCAACATTGCACAAGAGTCGTCAGATTGAACCGATCAATGGTCCAGATCTAATCGACATATCGCAATCGAAGGTGGCAAGCAGAGTCTATCGAAGGCAGCCTTATGGAAATCACGATAACGATCAATGTGGTTAAACAAGGGTCATTAATCAAGCGTGCAGATCACCGGTCTAGATCTACTTGCAATATCACATCGCTAATACACACATAGAAGGACTTAACTCACGGCCTGAAGGTTAGGCAATATGCGATTGCGATATATTGCATCGCAATATCGCATCACAGTGATACAAAGGAGCGGGTTGGATACAATATGCGACTTGTGATAGACAGACCCGATGGGTTTTATGGATACAAATTAATATATTTTGAGTTCTGATAAAAAGGGTTTTCCTATGTATTTTCACATTTTCATTAAAAAATGAAATACAATGGAAATGCGCCTAGAGCGATTAAACGGACCCGAAAGGTTTATACATGGAGCTTTATATTATTTGAGTTCCATAATGAGAGGTATTTTATGCAGGCCTCAGGCAGTAAGTGCTATTAGACGGGCTCCGGCCGATCCCATACACCGGCCGACACGTGGCTTGGTGCCAGAGAGAGAAAACCGCCTTTTTGGGCTGGTAATCTCCGTGCGCATAAGCCGCCCGAAATGCATATCAACCATTGGATCAAATATCTCACAAATCAACGGTGGGCTTGCAATAGCACCCAAAGGCGAACTCGGTAGGATTATAGGGCGGATTCAATGATTTTTAAAGTCCAATAGAAAGAGTTTTTATGGGTTTTTCAGTGTTTTTAGTGTATTTCTTTGTGTAAACAAAGAAACATATTCTCAGGGATTTCAACTGTGCCAATGGTCCTTTCCGTTTAAAAATAGGTGGCCACCATACCTGAAGGCATTTTCCAATTATTGTTTAACACTTCGAGGGGACTTGAACGGACAAAGGCTAGGAGCCAAAGAGCCCGAAAGGGGAGATGAATAGACCAGTGCCAATTAGGCTTAAAAGCCACTCAATGTCGGAGACAGAGTAGGAAGTTGTTGAGATAGAGAGAAAACAGAAGATAGAGAGCGAGAGGGAGAGTTTGTGTACTCAGAAAGACTTGAGGGATTCAAGTAAAACCCTATTATTTGTCCCTGTTGTGTTGAGACTCAATTTGAGCTCACACTTGTAAAAATTTGGTCTTGAAGACATAATAGAGAGGTCACCATTGAAAGCTAGACCAGGAGATGTAGCCCAAGAGTTTTGGGTGAACTCCTTGATTATTTGCTATGTTGATGTGTGTGTGTCTGTTATGTCTCTCTAACTACTCATTGTCTATATTATTCGCAATCTTTTTGATCTGTTTCACTAAGTAATATAGGCATTCATGCACATGAGTCTATAATACCTTCACATTGCTTTAAGATCCATTTCAGATCAATCCTCATATCTACTAACTACTTCACCAAATGGATTGAATCTATTCCAACCAGATAAGCTACAGATTTTTTCATAATTCAGTTCTTAGAAGGTAATATTCTATCCATATTTGGATGTACACATAAAATCATTATTGACAATGTCGTTACTTTCAAATCAAATAAAATGATTGATTTTTATCACAAGTATCACATAAATTTAGGACACTCTACTGCTTATTATCCTCAAGGGAATGGGTTAGTTGAGTCTTCCAATAAGAGTTTAGTCAACATTATAAAGAAACTATTGCAGGAAAATAAGAAATCCTAGCATAAGAAGTTGATTAGTGCTCTATGGGCTGACAAAATTAACACTAATAAATATATTGGAATGTCTCTTTCGCAATTAGTATACGGAGTGGGTGTATTTTTTCCCACTTCCCTCGGAGTTCCAGTGCCAAAATTATTGAAGGAATCACAAGTGGAGCCAAATGATGTGCAAAGAAGGATAAATCAAAAGATTCAGTTGGGAAAAACCATGGAGGAGGTCTACAACAAAACTCGGATAATTGAATACAAAATCAATAATATTCATGATAGAGGGACCAAAGAAGATGACTTCAAACTACATGATCTTGTTCTGAGATGGGACTCCATAAATGAAGAGAAAGGTAAGCATGGGAAATTTGACAAACTATGGAAAGAACCCTATAAAATTGAAGCTTTTCAAGGTAACAATGCATTATTTCTGAAATATTTGGTTGAAGAAGGACTACCAGGAGGACCTACCAGTGGCAGGCTACTCAAGAACTATTTCACTCAAGAATGGATAAGTTTTTATACATGTCATTGTAAATATCATTTTATCATTCTACTGCAAGTGAGGGTGGCTGACATTAGGAACTGAAGCCCATAGAGAAGGCCCTAAGCTTCTAATGAGTTGTCGCTAGTATTTATAATAACAACAACTAGTCAATTCAGTTACAAAATAAGAATAGGGGTGCCCAATGGATAAGGCTACTGATCTACAGTGTTCTTGACACCTCACAGGGAGGATGTCATCTCCATTGGAGCCACCATTAGGGTCCTATAATTTATAGGATCAATTAATGATTATTTGTTAATTTTCTCCTATGAGATGTTGTTAATAATGATTTCATTATATAAATTATTTTCAAAAGTTCAAAAGAAAGAAAAAGTACAAATATATATATATATATATATATGATAGAAACAAGAGAAAGAAAAAGAAAAAAAGAAAGAAAATAAAAAAGAGATAAAAAATGATATATATATATATATATATATAGAAAAAAAAAAATGATGAGCCCCTATAGTGAGCTAGTTAAAATGCCACTTTATATTCCAAAAATGTCAATTTTATAAGGTTTTAAACCTTAGTTATTATGATTTATTTAATGTATTTGATGTAATATAATATAATAAAGGTTATTTTGTCATTTTGCAAATAAAGGTTGTGCTAGAGTTAATGGTTGTGATCAATATCACCTAGATCTACAGTGGAGGAGTATCCCCCCCAGCACTCTCTATAGTTAACAGGGGGGTCGGTGTGCATGTGGGTGCAAAAGAAGTTTCCGCTGAAAGCCCCTGGGCCAACGTGGTGCGCTAGGGGCATTTCGAGGGGTCCCCTCCCGATTCTACTTACTTCTTGCACACCCACCCCCCCGAAATACCGCCTCCATCTCTTGCCAATGGCTCATTCCTTCACCAATTCTCTCTAGCCATGTGTTTCCCTTCCACCACTCCTCTTTCACCATGCATCTCCCCCTTCACCACTCATATCTCACCATATAACTATTACCTTTTCCACTCGATTTCTGCCATTTTTCCTATCATTTCACTCCCCTCCACGTCATATTACTCGTTTAATTTTCAAATCTTTGCCACAAAATTGCAATGAAATTTATGTCATCAACTCCCACCATCTATCTGTTTTACAAATTAATCTATCCCGCTCCATAAACGGTACTTGTGTAGTTATAAAACCAATTCGATTTTTATAAAAAAAAAAATCCTTTGATGTCAGTATATTGTTTCTTTTAGCTCGTCACTAATCTCGCAGGACAAAGAACAAATTGTTACCAACTGCTAGCCTTCAACAACAATTTCCCTACGCATAGTCGATAATTTCCTCAGGTAGCCCTATTCTTCAAACTTTTTCTATCAAGATTTCTCTAGTATTGTTCTTTCACTCACCTTATTCATTTTCATGATGTCAAACTGTAAAGGGAAGGGGAAGGTTACAAAGTCAAATCCCCTCATTCGCCCAGTGCAAGAGTTTGACAAATCTCCCCTGATAGACACCCACTATAATATTGTCAAGACCCAATCTAAATTTGACCTATATGGGCTCCACAACTAGGCAAATAAAATTTCATGGACAAAAGTGATGACTTGAGTGTTTGGGAATCCAAGAGGAAAGGGACATACACAGTGATTTTTTCTAGAACTCCTATTACTCCTACTCAAATAGAGGAAATAGTACAGTCACGTACTGCATAAATAAGAGTCTAGTCTCTAGTATCATCTACTTCCAAAATTTCAAATCAGTAGAGTATATTTTCAAGATAGAGAGAGATAAAATTGAAGAATCAAGCTTTGAAGGCTTCCACCTACTTTGAATTCTAGAAGCAGACAACTAAAACCCAACACATTTTACTCCTTGCATTTAATTCAAAGAAAAGATAGTTCCAAATGGCCTTCATGGAACCTTTAGTACTAGCTCCCAGGAGTGTTGAAGACTACAAAGCCTCCATTTTATCGATTGATACCAAGAAAATACATGAAATTGATCAAATCAATTTACATAAGAAAACAGGGGAGTTGATTTTCTCAACACTTACGAGTTCAGTCATGAATGCTTCCAAATTACAGTCATCTTTGAATAACATGAATTCTTAGTTAAAGATTGAGAAGATGTCATCATTTTCTAAGGAAAATACGATCAAATATCTAGAAAATTTGATCATAAAGCTAGGACATGACCCTAAGGATATCAAAGCAGAAGAAGAGCTCATAAAGAGCAAGGAGGCGGACATTGAAGCATTAAGGAAGAAACTAAAGCTACCCTCCATAGAACATCCTCAAGCTAAAGAGGTTGCTAATATAGAAATGGAGAAAGAAAAATTATTTACTATAGTGGTTGAGAAGAATGCACATATACAAAATATGGAGCAGGGCATGGAAGCACTGTTGAAAGAAAAAGAACAATGGGAAGCAGCATGATCATCTACATCGGGCACAAGTACAGTAGTAGAAACTTCGGAAAATACCACAACTTCAGAGCCTACATAAGAGCTTACTAGAGCTATGGATAAATTGTCATCAGTTTAAGCCAAGAAAGAGAAATTGCCAACAGCATTAACTCGGATGGAGGAGAATAAGATTAAAACTAACAATGAATATCTGTCAGAAATGTAGAAAAATTACAATCTCATCCAGCAGTTATAGAAATATGAGGACTAGTCCTTTTTCATTCAAATGTTGGCAAAGGCTAAGAATAGTATTTGGCATAATATAAATGCCAACATAACAGATATGTGGCCTTCAATTTAGATTACTTTTGAGTGGGAAGAACTTGTGCAAGGAGTCAAATTAGAAATATAGAACAAAAAGGAATATTTGGATCATAGACCGAAAGAGGCACAAAAAATTATCAAGCTATTAAATTCCAAGACCAAGGAGGAACTAGAAGACTTGAACATTCTAGATAAGACAACAATAGTCTTGGAGGTTAAGAGGGTCTTAACAAAAAAAAAAAAAAAATTGATGATACAACTGAAGAATAAATGGAAATACCTTGAGTTCCATGGCATGAGGTTTAACAGAAGATTCACACTACTACAAGAAAAGGGTTTACCTACTCTCAGAAATTCTAATGGAAAATTGGTCCCATTAGAAAAATACAAGAACAGTTGTGTAACATAGGTGATGATGCTTCCAAATTTGTAAAGGCCAGAGGAGTTATTAGTGGAGAATCATTCACACACGGAATATAGTTTGATTTGAATATTCAACATGAAATCCACCACCTTTTTTTTCAATAAGCCAACTTTTGACATTTACACCAAGGTGGATGAAATGTTCAGAAATATGGTTAACTTTTCTATCCCAAGTGAAGAAAGGTAGGACTAGTTGCTAGAGTTGATTGAGTGAAGCATAATTGAAGCACATAATTTCTAGCATCAAAGTAACAACATTTATAGAAAAATAGCTACAGCCATCACTAGCTTCCTACATAGCCTCAACAACGCAGTAAATTTCAACAAATTTTCCCTATTTTTCTTCTTCTATATCTAAAATATATGTGTCTTTAATAGATATTGTTTGTAAATATATTTTATTTTGAAATATGATCTGAGATGTAATAGTTTTCTATAAATATTCAGAAATAATACTTAGAAAAGGTTGGAACTTGTATGAAGAAAGGAGAAATTTTGATGTAATTTGTGCATGTACTGAAGTGATCAATTTCAATAATACAGAGAGCATGTTCCAAGATTCCCGTGTCAGGCAATTGGTGATGTTCCTTCTCATGTGAAATTTGTATTTCCTCAGTTTTCCATATGTTTTTCTTGCTCTATTCTTTAAAGAAGATAAAGGGTTGAATTTGTTTAAGTACACTCTGCTCTAGCTTATAAACAATATTTATGTTTTCACTCTAATATTAAGTATAATATTCGTCCTAGCATGCTCTATATTTAATTGAATCTAAGTCATTTCATCATATTCACTCCATAAATTCTCTAAAGATCCAAAAGCTTTCTTATCTTGCCCTGT
Organism: Pinus taeda; assembly: GCA_000404065.3. Lineage (NCBI taxonomy): Eukaryota > Viridiplantae > Streptophyta > Pinopsida > Pinales > Pinaceae > Pinus > Pinus taeda. Next base: position 76,048 of record APFE031471573.1, read on the forward strand.
TACAGTTGCTCTGTCCTTTTTGTATTTGATCACCCACAGATCCATGACTCCATGCCCAATGGACTTTCCCTGCAATTTTCAACCAAGTCTTTAAAAACAAAACTCATAACTCAATAAGTAGCCTAATATCTCAAAAAATAAATCTTAAATCAGATAGAGAGATCCCTCTCTAAAGCTGGAAGGGCTAGATTCTAGCTTGGCAAGTGGTTTTGTGGTTACCCCTAGGTTTCTCTCCACAACTTTGGGAAATTATGGAATGATAAAACCTTATAATTTTCTCTTAAATATGATGTGATGGATGGTGGATTATATCCATAAAGTGCCATAAATGGGGTAATTTTTTCTGCAGTATGGCAGGAAGTTTTATACTACCATTCAACTAGAGGTAACCATTTGACCCATTGTGTTTGTTTATCATATACAAAGAAATGAAGATATCCTTCCAAACATTTTATCACTATCTCATTTTTCTCATCCAATTGAGTATGATAAGATGATATATGAGCTGATTGAGTACTAAGACAAGAAAATAATTTCGTCCAAAAATTTCGCGTGAAAATCGGATCTTTGTCATTTACAATATCTTCGGGTTTCCATGTAGCTTTTGAACTGTTTCCATAAATGTAGTAGCAATTGTAATGGCTTTACAAAGATGAGATAATGCACAAAAGTGTACATACTTGGTAATTCTATCAACTACCACCATGATGACACTCTTTCATTCAGACTTGGGTAAACCTATGATAGAATCCATTGAGACTTCCTCCCAACACTGGCTTGGAATGGCTAAAGGTTGTAATAGACTCTGGGTATTAATTTCCTCAACTTCATTTTGTTGGAAAACCAAAAATATTTCCACAAACTTTTGAATATCATATTTAATGCCATCCCAAAAAAATTTCTTCTTCACCCCATGGTAAGTTTTTAAAAATCCTGAGCGCCCTCCTAAGGGAGAGGTGTGAAATTCCAAAAGAATATTTTGCTTGAGCTGGGAATTCTTACAAAGATATAAGTGATATTTGTACCATAACGAATCATTTTTCCACCTAAATGTATCAGATGTACTGGGATCATGCTGCAACTTTTGAATGAACGTCCACACCTCTTCGTCATTATTCCATTCATCCCTTTATTTGGTTATCCAATTAGGTTGGATAATATAAATGGCACAAAGAAATGCTTCCACATCCTCATCATTTCTTGAGAGTGCATCTACAACACATTTTGCTTCTCTTTTTTGTAGATGATTTCAAAGTCATAACCCAACATCTTTGTGACCCATTTTTGTTGCACTTTTCAATATAATCTTTGTTCCGAAAAGTATTTAAGACTATCATGATTTGTTTTTACCTTGAAGTGTCTTCCCATTAGGTAAGGTTACCATTACTATAGTGCATGTATTATTTCCAACATTTCCTTCTCATAAATAGTTTTTTGTTCAATATTCCTTTTATTGTACGGATTTCAAAAGAAATGGGTCTTCCTTCTTGCATTAAAACAACACTAATTCCATTTTCTGAGGCATCGCATTCCACAATAATTTTTGCGTAGTTAGGACTAGAGCTTGGAACATTGCCTCTTTAAGATGTTCAAAGGCCTTATTTGCTTCTGGAGTCCAAAAAAATGCATCTTTCTTTAGTAATGTTGTTAGAGGTGTTGTTATTCTCCCATAATTCTTAACAAACTTTTGAGAATACCTTGTCAACTTGAGAAATCCTCGAAAATGTTTTATGATTGTGGGAATTTTCCATTCCTTGATGACTTTAATTTTATTAGGGTATACCTTAACACCATCATGAGATACAATATGACCCAAATTTTCCACCTCTTGTACTCCAAAGAAACATTTGGAGGTTTTCACATATAGTTGTTTCTCCTCCAATAGTTTGAGGACCCTGTCGACATGTTGAACATGATTCTTCCAAGACTTTCTATAGATTAGAATTTCATCAAAAAATACTAACACAAATTTTCTAACGAAGGGTTTGAAATTGGAATTCATCAAACCTTGAAATGTGGAAGGTGCATTAGTAAGGCCAAAAGGCATCACCAAAAATTCATAATGAACCTCATGTGTTTTCAATGTTGTTTTCAGAGTGTCTTCAGTCTTCATTATAATTTGATGATATCCTAAACAAATACCCAACTTGGTGAATTGTAAATTGTTCCATGTAATTCATCCAAAAATTCATCAATGATAGAAATAGGAAATTTATCTTTAATAGTGAGCTTGTTGAGCTCCATATAATATGGACACATACACCATGATCCTTCCTTATTACGCACCAATACTAGTAGAGTAGAGAAAGAACTTTGACTAGGTTGAATTATACAAACCTTTAGCATTTCTGCAACCATACATTCAATTTCACTCTTTTGGGCATGGGGATATCTATAAGGTCTAATGTTTGGAGGAACACTTCCTGGAATCAAATGAATAGCATGATCATGATCACAAAATAGGTGGGAGGCCTTTGGGAGTCTCAAATACCATGGAATGATTCTCCAAGACTTTTTGGAGATCTGGAGAAATAGATGACTTCGATGTTTGAACCTCTAGTGAGCATAATTGTGCAACTACAGCTTTTTGTTATTTATTCATAACAATTTTCATGAAATTATAGTTGACTATCTTTCCTATTTACCCTATGATACCTCCTAACTCAATTTCCTTTCCTTCCCAAAAAAGATTCAAAAAAAAATCTTGAAAATTAAAAGCTATCGTCCCCAAATATTGTAACCATTGGACTCCTAGTACAACACCAACACCACCCATTGGAATGGATATTCATTGGACTATTCAATACATATTCCCCCATAGTTAGCTTGATATTATGGTATTTTCCAGATTACTTTATAGTTCCTCCATTTGAAACCATCACTTCACACTCTGGTGTTGGATATACGAAGCAATTCAATTCCTTATCTACCTTACAATGAATGAAATTATGGGTACTACCCAAATCAATCAGAACTATTACCTTTTTCTTCTTGATATATACTTCTATCTTGAGAGTTTGAGGACTGGTAATTCCTACCAATGCATTACAAGATATGGTCAGATTGATTTCTTATTTCTCTAGGGTTGGTTCCTAATGTATATCCTCCTCTTTTTATGCTTTTTTTCCTTTTCTTCTTCCTCTTCATAGTCTATGTAGAATAATTTATTCTCAGCACACTTATGACCTTTAGTGTATTTTCTCTCACAATTGTAACAAAGCCCTTTTGCTCTTTTTTCCTCCAATTGTTGTGGTGTCAACCTTGTAGGTTGTGGACACTTGGAGCAACAACACTTCCATCTTTATAGTTGTGAGTGGTAGACTTCCTTGTTGCCATAATTTTTCTTTCAACTTTTCTTGCCACCCTAAATTCCTTCTCCAATGAATTAGGTTCCCAAAGATGAACCTCATGTTGGGTGTTATCCTTTCAATTCCTTATGAAGACATCAATCCTATGCTCCTTTGGAATATCAGTTACCCTAATATTCAATTTTTGGAAGTCTTCAATGTGCTCCAGCATTAAACCCTTTTGTTTGAGATGTATCAATTGCCTAAAGAAGGTGTTTATCTTTGTAACTTCATAATGTGCTATCATTTCCTCCGTAAAAATTGACCAAGTGACAAGTGGTTTACAAGAAAAAAATCATATCTACCATATAAATTGATTGGGTTCTAAATATAAATATGCAATACGTACCTTTTGTGAAGATTTCACATGATGTAGATCAAAATATTGTTCCATATGTAGTATCCATGTTACCGAATCCTTGCCATCAAACCTCCTCATATTGATATTTGGAATGTGTTAGGTTTTCAAACCAAAGTTAGAGTCTCTAAAATCATGATTAATATTCCTTTTTTTATCATAATGAGTTACATGGAATACATTGTCACTATTAGGAATCATTTCTCGTAGCAACTTTGTCAAGCCTTCCATTTTTGCTCTTAAAAAATCCTTCAAACCTTCCTTTTTTGTTTCTAAACCATCCTTCAAGCCTTCCATGTCCATTTTTATTTTTTATTATAAATTATCCATGTTTCCTTTTAAATCATCCATCTTAACATTCATCATCGCTTCCAATTCATTTGTGGTTACTCTTTATGAGAGTAAAATTTGTTGCACTTGATCTAGTAATTTTGATATATCATGTTGTTTTTCTTCATCTTTTTCATGCATCATAGAAGAGTTTTTTGGTTGCTTATTAGGTGTGTCCATTTTTTTGTTTAGAGGCATTTTTTTTCTAGTCACATCAACACTAACTTGACAGGACCTTTTCCTGTATGATTATAATACTTAGTCATAGTCATTCTAATAAGCATGGGATATGCTCGCCTCATATAGACATTTTTGTATCAAACATTCTTCAAAGCATGGTTCTATTTAGTTCTCATTCAAGGATTTTTCCCTAATCATCTTCGTAGTAAGTTTCTCAATCTCTCAATAAGTTAGTAACACTCTGAATTTGATCAGCAAAAATGTTCTATTTAGTTCTCATTCAAGGATTTTTCCCTCATCATCTTCGTAGTAAGTTTCTCAATCTCTCAATAAGTTAGTAACACTCTCAGTTTGATCAGCAAAAATGTGAAGTATTTCGGCTATATGCTTTCTCCTAACCTCACACATCAGGGGGAAACTATTATCATGAGAAAATTCATTTGTACATAGTTGAAGAAACTAAAAGTCAACGATTAGCACATACCTGAGTTACATTTTCAGTTGAAAGCATCATGAATACTAAAAATCAAAATCTTTCCTAAGGTTCAAGTTAACAAATTGAATCATGCATGTCTAACACTATTAGAAGTTAACAATCATGAGGACTTTTCTTCAATAACCATGTGGTCACAAAAGATTCTAGTCAGCACCTCAGACCGCAAACTTTCTTAAGAAACACTCCAAATCTTGATATGATGGCCTGACAAATTCGAGCCTTGAGCCCCAAGAAGCCTTAAAGGCAAGGAGATTGTAGCTCTCATCTCATTTATGAGGAAAACAACCACATTGATGAGTCAAAGGAGGGAAGGGATGTCCAAGAAATTCCATAAATACAAGTTCATAGAGAGAAAGAAAAAACGTTTTTCATTGTTATGCTGCCAAAATTGCTCCCTAACAATCAAGCATACCATTGGGAGGAGAATTACATCATTGAGAGTGTCTTCCATGCTTCTTTGAGAGAGAGAGAGAGCTTGCAAAGAGATTGAGAAAAGGAAAACCCTATTGAGAGCTTTTGAGCACCATTTCTCAAACAATTTCCTTCAAATGTCTTTGATACTTTTACTGTAACTCTTCTACCACCAACAGTCAATATAGGGGATCATTTTCCTATACCTTCGTTGATTGTTTTCTTCATATTCTTGTTTATGTGTTATTTAGTGTAGTTTTTTTTTTTTTTTAATGCATTTCTTCCATTACTTTCAATGCTTTGTTTATCAATGTTTGTCCACTAACAACATCCAATTGTTTGTATTTTCCTTGTAGGTAACAACCAATTCCAAGGAAGGTGTTTTTGGTACTCATAATAAACTAACACACCAATACACGGGTTATTTTTTCTAAGAAGTTTATCTTTGCGAAAGAATAAATGGATATTCAAGGAATGTAGTAAATCAAGGAAATATCAATGTAAACTCTCCTTACAGATCAAAGTATCATAATCTCTTAGATACAGTAACCATCATAGTGCGGAAAATACACACACACACACACACACACACATTATACATACATACATATACATATATATAATATATATATATATATAAAATATAATAGAGACAGAGAAAGAGAGAGAGAGAAGAGAGAGAGGAGTATAAGAGAGCAGAGAAGAGAGATATATAGAAATATATATGATAAATATATATATAGATATAATAGATATAAATATATATATAAATATAATATATATAATATATATATTATATATTAATATATATTATAAAAATATATTACAACAAAAATATGACCGTGTATGGAAGCCAGTCAAGGAAGGATTATAGTCCAGGACTTTGTGATACAAAGACATTGTATGATAGAATCTTGACTAAAGGATGTTTCCCTTACTTTGAGCTTGTGACAACAACAATTTTTACACATTAAATAAGAAAACAACATTATGGAAACATTGGTATTATGATCCGGAGACATCATGGTGACAATGATATGAAGGCGGCACATTTGAGTTAATAACATAACTTGATCCAGTATCAACTAATCAGATGTGGACTGATAATGTTTCCTTGTGATATTTACAATATGTGACATCCTCAATAATTCTATAAGTGATATGCCTTTATAACTATCATAACAGGAATTGAGATGATCCGATAAGGTAGAGTTAGTTTTTTTTAATAGCAGAATCAGTGTCTAAGGTATGTTGGTTCTTGCTAAGAGTCATATGTGACCTTGATATTTTCGACAAGAAAAGTATATGCTGGAAGTGATACTTGTAATGACTATAACTATGTCTCGACAGTAACCCTTTAGGTAGGGATGACATTCTATGGCAGTAAACCTACAAGACTCTTGATGACAATAATGACACAATATGGAAGTCACCTTTAACTATGACAATGATCTTTGACTATGACAGTGACCCTAACTTGATGATTGTGACCTTGTGACCTTGGCAACATTAATGATATGACCTAACAGTATGTTGTGATAGTTATACGCTTGACATACATGAGATGATTAATGACAGTGATGATATTGATGATGAAAATTGTGATAACAATAAAAAATGAGCTTTTGATTGTGTTGAGAATAGTTTAAATTGTAGCATGGGAGCAGCAGCAAATGGAAATAAGAGCAATAGAGGATATCAACAATAATTAACTAGAAATAGTGATTAGTGGTTATAGGTAGTAGTCAAAGAAGTTGTTGTTGAAGTGAACCATAGTAGTAGTGTGTGGATTGATTGATTGTAAAGGAGACTCAAGACTCCTGCAAGCTTACTCTACATATCTTCATATTTGGGAGTCTTGTACTTCTAGCACAGTTGGTAAACTATATATGTAATCATACATGTAAACAATCTTGGTTTGACAACATATTTTGTGTATTATTATATGGATTTTATGATGATGCTTTATTTTTGTTGAATCTTATGAATGTTTAGTTTGCTAAACTAACCTAATTGTGAAAATTAAGATAAATATGGATTCACACTCCTCTCAGTATTTCCAACATAGTTTCAAAGGGTTTTCCCCCTTGTGGGGATTTTCTCTAGCCTTTGACCAAATTGTTTTCTCTTGTTGATGTGTTCATTGTCTCCTATTTTCATTGAAATTAATGTTCTATCTTCGATTATTGTTGATGATTGGAAATATCAATTATTATTGAAAGATTACTAATTTGAAGAATTGAATTGGGCTAAATTAATTGATACATCATAGAACAGTGTAAAAATTAACATAGTATCGGAGCTAAGGTGAAGGACCAACCCAAAGGAGACAAGAAGTGAAGAAATCAACTTTGGAAAGTGTTGTAGCGGCTACAACCACCCTCCAAAATTTTGGCCTAAACCATTTTGGAGCCTCCCTTGAAGAGTTCACTTGATGACTGCACACACTCGAGTTCCCTCTGTGAGCTCGTGTGCATCCTTACATCCACCTTGTTTTTTCATTGCATTGAAGTCTCTACATGTTGATGTCTAAGTCATGCTTGCGACCATGTTCTGGTTATGCTTAAAGTCTTTTCTTTGTATGTGCTTGTTGTATTCACTGTGAAAACATCTGTCACACTCACACACGGGGACAGATTCACTGTTGTGCAAGTATCATCTTGATCAATGAACAAGCAATCATGAGTGTCACGCTTGTCACTAACATTGTCGGTTCATCTTGTTGAACATATGTGTCTGGATGGTTTGATCATTTCATCATCAAGTCATGTGAGTGTGTGTCGTATGCTCACTTATGCATCTTTCAATTGTTCACACACTTATCCATTTTTGTTGAAGGTTCTGACGACCTTACTCCCCTCTGATAGCTGGACCATAACCCTGCCATTGACTTGATCGACTGTCAACAAAAATAGTGCAGAAGCACCAAGCTATTCTTTTCAATCTGCACTGCCCGCAAGCAATCCAATCAACTCTCATGTTGGTCACCGGGACAGTCGGACCCGGAAATCACCCTAATACTGACTCCCCTGAAAAATTGTGTAGAGGCTACTGACCTCACCCACTCAAATGACTGAGGAAATTGCGCAAATAGGCCAAATAGACACTAAGTGCCCATCCCTGTCTCCCTCATAAAATTGTGTAGTTTTCCCAGTTAGTCATCCCGACAGTCAACCAACTGTTCATCTCAGAAATTGCGTAGTGTTCATGTGAAGGCCTTCTGTTTCCCATTAGTCAGCTCAGCTCTAAAATTGCACAGAGATGATCAGCAGTTCGGCCTCTCGAACTCAGTACAGTTCTCCTTTCCAACAACCCCTAGTAGCAGACTACCCGTTCCCTCTGGGAATTGTGCAATTTATGTTGCCAGTCTCATGGGCATCCAACTGGTAGTTCCCTCTGGGAATTGCGTAGTTCTGGCTACTAGTGACCTAGGCAGTTCCTGAGAAAAACTATGCAATCCCTGCATGTTGAACCTTCATGCAGCCTGACCCATTCCTCTAGAAAATTGCACAAATCTGGTTGTCCAACCCCACTACCCGTTTGTTCTTAAAAATGCGCAGAGCATGCCTACCTTACCTTTCAACAGTGTGGATTGTTCCTCCCAAAATATATGCAATTTTACCTCCCAACTAAGCCAGACCTTGCAGACAGTCACTGTCGACTTAGATCTCCTATCTCCATGTCTCAATGACTCTTGTACATTTTTCACCAAAATTTGTCTAGAGCCATCATCTCGCATCATACTTTTGTTGCCTCTCCTAGTCACCTACACCCAAATGATCATGTGTCATGTTACACTAGGAGGTTTTTTATTTGATGTCGTCTCGTCATGAATGACTACATGTACAGGTACACTAATGAACATGGCAAGACAACGAATGGGATGAATGAAGAGAGAACATGCAAAATGACAGGTTCACCAACGGATGAATGAACAAAACATGTGAAGTGGACGAACACGATGAACAAGCACCTTCGCGAACATATGAGACTATCAAGTCTTCCAACATGCAAGTAAGGAATAACATGATAAAGCTTCATCTAGTGAACCAAGGACCATTGAAGACTCTGTGCACTTCGTCATGCAAAGGTGAAGCTATGATACACCATGAAGACATCCATCACCCAGTAGCACTATAGCTCGACATGCACTCCAGTAGCAACACGCATGTACCAACATTGTCATGTTAAGTCTTGTCGAGTCACGCCATGAGTCATGTCACCCACATCCTCACTATGGACTTGTTGTTAATCAATGTGATGTAACATGGAAGTCCAAGAGACCCACTTGTTGAACAAAGAGTCATGTAAGTCAAAGAGTCATGGAAGTCAAATGTTCATGAGGGTATTCGAATAGCCACAAGGGTCAGTTTCACCCTTGGCTGTAAATACCCCCTCATTTGTACATGAAATAAATTTTCATCTCAGATCCTCCCACATAGCCAAGAGAGTCTGTAATCTTTTCTTTGAGGAGTATGTAGTGGCTCCAACGCCCCGCTAACGGGGTTAGTGATGTATGGTGTAACGATGTGTCTTGGAACTTTTGCTTAATTCAGAAGAATATTAACAGGCTAGCACAGTTTCACACATGTATTGTATTTGTTGTAAGACTAATCTTTAACACTTGTAATGCATGTTGCTTTAACCTGTGTTCTACATATGAACTAATTCATTTTTTGTAATGCATAATCTATTAATGGAAATATGTTGTATATGTCGTTAATGTTGTCTCGTCCGTGTCGATTGCTCTACCAGACATCAAACAGAACTTTCACATGAACCTTGTTGTAACAACCGTCACACTCATTTGGACTAATATATGAGTGTTGTATGTGTTATCTTACCTTGTACGTTTTGACTGTCACATCCAAGTGGGCTGCTCCACCGGAAGTTGTGTATGTCCTTTTGTGTTGTGTGTTCTTAACCAAGTTGGGACTGATCCCTTTCAACCTGGAACTCACCTTCACTCTCTTCCCATCACAATGAAAGAACCATTGACACAAGTACAATTACACTCACCAAGCATGGGAATCTCAATTCTCAAAGACAAAGTAGACCACTCTCCTATGCTGACAAGTAATGGTTGAGGCAAATCCTTAAGACAATGGAAACTAGGCCATCATAGTGGATGGGACTCCCACACCAAACAGTGTGAGGTCTAGTTGGGACTTCATATCAAGGTGATCCCCTGAATGTTGGTGGGTCTAGCACCATCAACATTTTTGGTGCTAGAAGGAGGGAAGCCAGTTGTACATGGTTTAAATTCCCCTCACACTCACTCATCAACCATATGTTCAAGGCAGTAACTCACACCCCCTCTCTCACGATTCTGTAGTTGGTTACTCCTCACCTCCCAGAATTGAACACGAAATTTCATATCAACACCTTCACTTTGTCTCTCCCATTACTCACTAGTTTTCAAAAGCAGACGGACTAATCCCAGGTGTACAGCATCTTCCACACACATCTAAGATGCCAAAAGCCACTCCCACAGGAGTTCTTGTATCATCTGTGGAAGAAGTTGTCCTTGCCTCTCTTGAAGGTTTGGAAGAAGCTATTGAAGATGGAGAGGAACCTCCAATATTCCTTCAATATGAACAAGGCATTCTTGTGATCTTGGGATTGAAATCTGGTATAGGAAGCAGAGGGGAAGGCAGCGAAGGAGGTGGAGGTGGAGACGAGCCGATAGACTCAGACCCATAACCATCAAACTCTGAGGGAGAGGAAGAGGATGAAGGGATAGCTGACCCAAATCTTGAATGGATGACTCATGTCTCTCCCGTCTGTTTTGCACAAGATGTTGAAGTGAGAAGAGAGAATGAACGTCAAGTTTAACCCTGATAGCGTGGTGAAGGCAGAAGACCACTTAGACAACTTCTACCTACAGCTACAGACCCTTGAGGTATGTTATGATGACGTAGCATGTACATTGGCTCCATGTACCTTGGACAACCATGCAGTTACTTGGTATCACAGCCTTCCACCCAACTCCATACAAAACTGGGGTTCTTTCAAATGTATATTCCTTGAAACTTTTGTTAATGACAAGACCCCATCCATGCTACTCAAAGAATTGGGAAGCCTCAAGATGGAGGGAAAAGAGAAACTGAAAGACTTCAATCAGAGGTTTATGCATATTTTGAAGAAGTTTGTAGGAGATACCAAACCTCATGACTCCATCATTGTAGATTATTACATGTCTGCACTTCCAACCACCATTGCACAGTTTGTCAAGCGAGCTACGAAACCAGCACTTTTAGAAAGTTGTGAAGAGGCTATTGTTGTTGAAAAGTACTTACACGCCATTGGAGTCATCAAGGATGACGAACCAATGAAAGACTCCAAGGATACAAGTAGAAAGCCCTAAGCAATGGAGAGCAAGGGTAGAGACAAGGAAACAAATAATATTAATACCCTTACTCGCCTTATCAAGAACTTGACCACCAAGATGTCCGAACTCAAGCAATGGAAGATGGACACATCCACGAGCAGTCATCTACCTAGACAGAGACAAGAAAGTAGTTCATCAACTGACTCATCAAGAAATAACCAGTTCAGTTTCAAATTTATGCAGAAGCCTATGTTCCAACTCAATCAGTTCACTTATCCTAATTTATGTTCCTTCCATGAAGAGTTTCATCCCGATAACTCTTGTTCATATTGGAAGCGAGTTGTTACCTCTATCTGTAGTCATACACTTGATACGGATGGCGACATACAGGAGTAGCCAAAAGACATGTATGATAACGAAGAGGTTACACATGATGAAGCACCAAGTTCTAGGCACTTTGTGAATTCATATCAGTGCTCACAAGTAATCTCAAATATGAACACCAAGAAGAAGCCCCAAAAACAAAATGAACGTTACAATATTATAAGTAAAGGGGCTCCCCCTACAATTGGGGAAATGCAAGAGAAAGTGAGATAGATGATAAAGAAGGTTGATCCACCCGCTGCCTCCAAGAAAAAAATACAAAGTAAGTCCAATACTGTAGAAATTTATGAATAATATGACACTTATTCAACCGAGATTATCCTGATTATACACATTGTAGAATACATGCATAATACATAATCTCATCTATGTTGATCATTAATTTAGCAGTATTCAGAAACATACACATGCGCACATAGAAGCATCAAACACATATATCAACACAGTATGTATCCCGGGGAAAGCATCTCGCTAAAAACCCCAAACTATCTGTATATTATATGATTAAGAACATGTAACAAACATAGTACAATACTCCTCACAAGTACTCAGTACTATCTCCACCTATTACACACAATATAGCTCAGATGTGATCTCTAAATCTCCTCTACTGCTTTCCTGCCTCCACTGCACAATCCTACAAGAACAATAATGATAACCAAACTCGTTCCAAGTTCTTTTTACCTTGGAAAATCACTCACACTAGAAATCACGTGAGCACAGGCTATAATCATTTGTTCTTGGCCACAATTCTCATTGGCATAACTCAATCCCACTGATTGTGCAAGATCTCATGCACAACTATAGTCACAACTGATAGCAATTTCAATCTCTAACACCTATCTCCACTGAACTGTACATGCAATGAGTTAACTAATGTATTCTTCAGTTGCATTATGAGTTAATAATTAGTGAATTAATTAATAACTAATTCACACAACTCATCACTTAGTCTATTTTCCAGTTAGACTAAATACAACCAGTTCAACCAAGTCAAACTGAACACAACCCCATCAACTCCACCTCCAGCTCCACTAAACTCAACCAGTTGAGTTCTAATTGAAGTCCTGCATGCAATAGCTCAGTCAACCCATAGGTAACCATGTGATTCCTTTTGTCAGCTGCATGTGCCACATCTGTAGCTCCAACTGAGGTGCTCCAAGAGAATAAGATAAAGTTTATAATCTAAATATTATTATGAGCTAATAATATTTGACTGCTCTATATTTAGACTTGACAGTGTCACTGTTGTTGTCTAAAAATAGAAGTCCACCTATTTTTTCCAACTTTACCAATCATCCATAAACAGCATCCTGCAACTCATAGACATGATCCGTATGTCTCAAAATAGACATAGTCTAAAAATAGACTTTGCGCAAGAATTTTCCTGCGGGCCCACTTAGTGAAGGGGACTCCTTTCCACTAAGCTCCATCATCTTTTTGCATTCTCAACACTCCCTCTCAACAAGATATGGATTATCAACAACCCCTATCCTACCTCAGTGGTATTCGAATTTTCTCCTGGTGAGTGCCTTCGTCAAGATATCAGCATCCTGATCCTCCGTTGGAATGTATGAAAGTAACATGATTCTCCGCTACACACAATATCTGATATGATGGTACCTGAAGTCAATATGCTTAGATCTATCATGAAATACAGGATTTGCTGAGAGTTTAATGCAACTCTGGTTATCATAGTAAATCACAGTAGGCTCTAAATGAGAACCGAACAAACCGACCAAAATCTTCCTTATCCATATAGCCTCACATGCAGCCAAACTTGCTACCATATACTCGACCTCTATTGAACTGAGTGCCACGGATCTCTGCTTCCTACTATACCAAGAGACTGTTGTCGACCCAATACTGAAGACCCCTCCTTATGTGCTCTTTCTGTCCGTTGGGCTTCCTGCCCCATCTGCATCCGTGAAGCCACATAACTTCACCTCATCCTCTTGTCTGTACCACAATCCATATCCCGATGTGGCTCTCAAATAACGCAATACATGCTTGCCCGCCTTCCAGAAGAGCTTGGTTGGCTTAACCATAGCTTGTGAAAGCTGGTTAATATCATAGTGTATATCGGGTTGTGTATTGACTAGATACATAAGCAACCCCACCAACTGTCGATAAACAGTGGCATCCACTTCTTCTGTCGAAGTGGCATCCTCCTTCCTCCAACCTCCAGGAATAGGAGTATCAACAGGCTTGCAGCCATGCATGTTGAACTTCTCCAGTATCTCCCGAGCATACTTTCCCTAAGAAACAAATAGTCCATCACTGTGCTGCCAGATTTCCAATCCCAAGAAATAATGAAGGAGGCCCAAGTCCTTCATCTCAAACTCCTTAGCAAGATCATCCTTGCATGAAAGTATCAACATCTCATCACCTGTTAGAATCAAATCATCTACATACAGTACAATGATAAGCAACTTACCCTCCACCACAATCTGGTATAGGTTAGGATCCACCTCGCTCTTGGAGAATCCAAATCCAGTGAAATAGTTGTCTATCTGTGTGTACCAAGCACGTGGTGCTTGCTTCAACCCATACAACACTCTCTTGAGCTTGCACACATGTGACTCACTGCTGAAGACCTCAAAGCCTTCGAGCTACTTAATGTACACCTCCTCCTCAATGACTCCATTGAGGAACGCAGTCTTCACATCCATTTGATGAATGTGCCATCCCATCTGCGCTGAGAGAGCAAGAATCGTTCGTATGGAAGAATACCTTGCGATAGGTGCAAAGGTCTCCTCATAATCGATCCCCTCAATCTGTGAAAAGCCTCGGGCAACAAATCTTGCCTTGTAATTCTCCACACTCCAGTCAGCTGCCTGCTTAACTTTGTAGATCCATCTCGAACACACCACTGATTTCCCTTCCGGTCTAGGAACAATCTCCCATGCACTGTTTCTGACAATAGAATCATACTCTTCCACCATGGCGTCTACCCATGCGGGATCCTCCATAGCTTCCTTGAAAGAGGATGGCTCATTCATGACACATTTTCTCATAAGAGCCATGTATCCAGTGTACCGATCAGGTGACTGTCTTTGTCTACATTGGGTTGTAGGTGGCCCTACAACTTTTTCTGCATCTTGAGCCAGTCGCTTAGCTTCTGTCAAGCGCTTTCACCCTCTGATGGTTGGCGCTGCTTGAGTGGTCTCTTCCACTCCATGAACCTTGTCCTGTGGCCGATCCACGTCCTGAAGCTCATCCTTAGGAACTAATAGCTCCTCATCTGCATGCAAGTGTAGCTCCCTCTCAAGCAAACACTTCATGGCTTTCTCCTCCTGAAATTTTGTATCCCGTCACACAAACATTTTACATTGTCTAGCAAATACACACGATAGTAGTGGGGCGTATCAGTGTACCCCACAAATATCCCAACCTCAGCGGTCGGCTCCAACTTCTTCCTGGCATCCTTCATCACATGCATGTAAATGTTAGCACCAAAAATCCTCAAATGAGAAAGATCAGGCTTCTTACCAGAATAAGCCTCCTCGGGTGTACTCATGCCAAGTATTTTAATAAGGACAATGGTTCTGCAAATAAACTGTTGTATTGCATGCTTCCGCCCACAAGTGAAGGGGTAGGCCCTGATCATGCAACATCGCCCGTGCAGCACCCATGATCATTCTGTTCTTCTGCTCAGCTACCCCATTCTGCTATGGGTTATGGGGAGCTATGAGCTTTCTTCGAATCCCTTCTACCTTGCAGAAATCCTTGAACTCGTCCAAGATGTATTCACCACCATTATCGCTCCTAAGAGCCTTCACCTTCTTCCCCGAATCCTTCTCAACCAGTGCTTTGAATTCACAGAACTTTGAATATGTCACGCGCTCTCTTACATGAGAAGATCAACACTTAGAGAGAAATCATCAACAAAAAACACAAATAATACCAGTGTTTGCTTTGAAGCAACTAAGAAAGGTCCACACACGTCTGTGTGAATTCTCTCAAGGATCATCGTGGCACGACTATCCTTCTCGTGAAAGGTGGCTTTCACAAACTTCCCTAAAGTACACCCCTTGCACTGATCTGACTGCGCAAGTATGCCTTTAGGAAGCCTTGTAGTGATCTGCTGTAGTATCTTCAAGGCTCCATGGTGAAGGTGACCCAATCTCCTGTGCCACAACGCGCCATCATCCCGGCTCACCAATCTTTCTGCCTTGCCTGCCATTACTGCAGATCCATCTACATGCAACTGATAAAGGTTCCTTACTCGAACCCCTATCTTCCGGGTCTGACCAGTTGTCTTGCCGCGCAGGAAAGATTTTCCCTTGCTGAAAACAACATCATACCCCTTGTCTTCTAACATCGCCACAGAGATAAGATTCTTCTTCAATATTGGAACATGCATGACTTCCTTCAATACGAAGGGTTTACCAGACTCCCTCTCAAAGGAAATGGTACCGATACCGGTCGCACTGTATCTACCATCATCGCCCATCTCGATGTGCACTCCAAGATCTTTGTCCTCCAGATCAGAAAACAAATCTCTATCTCCCGTCATGTGAAAAGATCCGCCACTGTCCAAGAACCACACTGATCCCATCACACTTGAAACCAAGCATGCGATCAATGAAAAATCAAGCTCAAAAAACTGTGAGGCTAGAGCCTCTCCTACTGCAGATCCAGAAGCTTGCTTGTTCTTCTTCTTCTGCGGACAATTAATGGCATAGTGTTCGTGCTGGTGACAGTGAAAACACTTCACTTTGGACATGTCCTGCTTCTTGCCTTTCGGACCAGACTGAGAAGCTTTCTTTCTCTTCCCTTTCTTTGCTTTAGCAACCAAAGCACAATTTTCTTCATCAGCTCCCTTTGATGAAGATCAATCCCTGGTACTTCGCTGATCTCCTCCTGCACAAGATCTAACCACAGTCTTTCCCATCCTGGCAATTTCTCCCGACCATTGACAGAGTCCTGATAGGAATGCCAACTCTTCAGAAGACCAAGGAGAGCCAAGCTCACCAAGTCCTCATCATCGACAGTAACCCCCACACTTCCCATCTCATCTCGACACTGAGTGAACTTGTGAGATACTTGGGCATACTGACACCCTTCTCGCATTTGATGTTTCTGAGTTTATCCTTGAGCACCAGCTTCCTCTGATCACTCTTGCTTTGGAATAATTCTGCTAACAATTTCCACATCAAATATGGAATAGCCTTTCCATGGAGGCTGGACACAATGTGATCCCTCATGCCCTCCAACAGAATCCTTCGACACTTTGCTATCTTCTTTTGCCAAGCCTCAGCTTCAGCAGCATCAGTAGGTTTTGGGACATCTGCATCCACGAACTCCTTCAGCCCATTATCATCTAACACTGCCTCCATCCTGTCCTTCCATGCAATATAGTTTGAGCTGCCCTCAAGAGCATACTCCAATCGTAATCCATTGAAAGACATTGCCTCATTGACACTAAGAAAAACATTGCTGCAAATTCAAAGTCCACCAGCTCCAAACTCAACCGCCTCGGATCTAAGATTCGTGAGAACAAAGTATTTCTTGTACAGAGATCGACTGTATGGGCATTCACCATATATCTCACCTTCCAAAGGAAGGATGAATCCAGAGGCTACCTAGCCCGATTACAGACTCTACCTGAAGAAATAGAATGTAAACACTTCCTGAATAGTAGATCTGATGATCAACAGCTCTGATACCATGTAGAAATTTTGAATAATAAACACATATTCAATGGAGATTATCCTGATCATGTACTATTACGGAATATATACACAATACATAAGCTCCTCTACGTTGATCATCAATATAGCATCATCAATAACAATAAAACATCAAGAGCATGCACACATTAACACAGTATGTAACCGAGGAAATCTTACAGCTGAAAACCCCACACTATCTGTATATTAATGATTGAGAACATGTAACATTACAATAGTCAATACTTCTCACAAGTATCCAACACTATCTCCACCTATTACACACAATACAGCTCAGATATGATCTCCAAATCTATTCCACTGCTTGCC
>APFE031471573.1:94515-108110 GCA_000404065.3 Pinus taeda
TTTCCTTCTGACAGTTGCATGTGCCACATCTGTAGCTCAAACTGAAGTGCTCCAAGAGAATAAGATAAAGTTTATAGTCTAAATATTATTATAAGACAATAATATTTGAATTTTCTATTTTTGACAGCCAGTCTAAAAATAGACTTTGATCACTCCTGCTGTGATCACTCCTGCTATGATCACTCCTGCTGTGATCCAAAAATAGGACTTGCACCATAATTTTCCTGTGGTCCCACTTAGTGAAGGCGACTCTTTTCACTAAGCTCCATTATCTTGTTGCAATCTCAACATGGCATACTCTGGCGCCCTACACATTCTAGCATCTCTTAGCACCAAGAATGCCTTGGCACTATTTGGCACATGTTAGCACACCCCAGAACTACCTAGCACACTCTAGCACTTCTTGACATTCCCCGATATTCCCTGGCATGCCTTACCCATTCTTAGCATACCTTGTCACTCCCTCCTTGGCATGACAACTAGCACTAATTGACACTCCTCGACACACCCTCATATTCTTTCACTTCCATGCATTTTGACCTAGTGCTCCCTTGTGTTGTCTTAGTACTCCCTAACACTCCTCAACATGCATTGGCACTCTTGAGCACACCTTAGCACTCATAAGTGAATAATAAAAATTGTAACCAATGTTACTAGACTCGGAATAGACAATAACTCGGTGAGGAAAATGAGCTAAGAGTTTTAATTAGATTGGGGAAAAATCGGGAAAAAATCTGTGAATTCAATAAATAAAAAGATAAACATATATTTAATTAAAAAAAGAACATTTTTTATTGATATTCAGTAAATCCATGTCCAAACAATTCATAATATCAATAGATGTCCAAAATATCATGAATGAATAAGCATCTCATATATGTTATGAATCTAAACTTGATCAAAAGTATTGAGTCATGACTCCTAACTAGTGACTACATAGAAATAGAAGCAAATGCTTCTAAAAGTTTACAAAAAACTGCATACTAATTAGAAAAAATCAGAAAGTAAGAGTCTAAAACTCTTAAGAGAGAACTAGAAGCGATTACTCCCACTCCTTCGCTTGCTTGACTCTCAAAGTTCTTCAAGTCATGTAGGCTTAAAAGAGGAGCCTCCTCTAATTGGACCCAATCTGCTGCATTTGTAGTTTGCAAATCTATCTCTTCAAGGTCTATTGGTGAATGATCCAAACCTATCATTATCATGGGACATTGAAATGTGAATTTAAGTTTGACTTTGAACTTTAAAGTTTAAACTTTAAATTCCAAATCAGATTATGAAACATTCAAATTCAAGCTCTCACTTATTATTTTATTGTTGCGAAGTTGTATATTGTAATGGAAAAATACAAGGTCATTTAAGCGTTTTTGTGTCAATCAGTTGTGCTTCTTAGAATGTGTTTTTTCAAACATGCTCCGGTTGCACTCACAACCTGAAGCACTGCATGCTTGGTTTAAGATTCGAATGGAAAATCTCTTCAAATCTGGTGTATCACTACAAAACTTTGCCACCAAAGACCTAGCAAGTGGCAAGGGTTCGTGAGTAGACGTACTAAATACTAAATAGTAAAAACTTAAAAAGACAACAAAATTTAATAAAACATTTAACATACAAAATAAAGTTCAAACAAATTTAATGAACTGATAAAGCCTTTAAGCCTCAAAGGGTACCTGGCAACACCTTAGACCTTTCTCGTATAACACTGGTATCGGAAAATAATTTAGGTGGTGCTCTATAATCCTATAGTTGGGAAAAGACATGACTTTGAAATTCTAGATCAGGGAATCACCTTTCCATGCATGTCATAAGTCCTCTGTGAACCTCCCCATCCTCATTAAATTTTCTCTTATCATAAAAAGACTATGGGTTTAAGAACTACCTAGCAGGATGTAAGGGGGAATGAAATTTCCTATACCAATGTGCATCAGTAATGTCCCAAAGAGGCATATACTTTGCCTCCTCATCCTCATATCTTCTTTTGATGGCCTCCTTTGTGGGATCCATTACCTCATAAATGTAACCCATAGCGGGTTTGTCACCATCAACCATCCTGAAAGTTAAAGATTTCAAATTTAAATTAATATGAAACATTGAAAATAGGAAGAAGCTTGAAATGAAATTTATAACATGAAAAAGTTAAAATACTTGAAGTACCTGAGAACTCTAACAAGGGACTCCATCACAACAATAATCTCTTTGGCATCTTTCTAGAAACCATCATTAAACACAAGTGAAACAACTTCAATGCTTCAAGGGTCTTGGAATGTTTAGATGCCATGCACTCAGGTCCCAAGGACATCCTCTTCAGATTTATCTTTCACTCAACCACAAATTGCAAAGATATGAAATTTGTTGCAAATCTAGCCACTGTAGGTCAAACAATTTCTTTACCTTTAGTGTATTTTCTCATGGTGTTTAGGACAATAATGTGGTTGTATAGGTATTTGTTTATTGATTTTTCCTTCTCCACAACTTCATGTATCCAATGAATCTTACCAATGTCCTCAACCATTAAATCTGTACAATGGGCAACACAATAGGTCCAAAAAATAGTGGGGTGCCTAATCTCGAAAAGTCTACCAACAACCATATAATTAGCTACATTGTCAGTGAAAATTTGTACAAAATTTTCTTCTCCCACTTCTTGAATGAATTCCTCCATCATTTCACAAATAAGTTGTGCAGTCTTGACCTTGTCTGAGGCATCCACTGATTTGAGAAACATTATACCTACTAGACAAGATACAAGGAGATTTATTAAAGTTCTATTCCTCTGATCTTCCCATCCATCAGTCATGAGTGTGCACCCTATTTCTACCCATGATGAACGAAACTCAGATAGCACAAGCATGGAATCTTTAACACTTTCTAATAGGAAATTTGTCCTAATTCTCTCTAATAAAGGAGCTTTGAACCCTAGACCTGAAACAACAACTACATCAATCATAGCTTGCCAATAAGGACTTATGGCACAGTGGAAAGGTATGTCAGAATATTACCAGAAGTTGGCAATGGCCTTGCATGCCTGATTATGGATATTTTTTTTTCCAACCAGTGGTATCCAAGGTAGGTTGGTAATTGGGTTTTGTGCGGGGAGAAAAAAAGGTGTTTATGTTTCCACCTACAATGTTGAATGCAAGAGGATTCATTT
Source organism: Pinus taeda (assembly GCA_000404065.3). Classification (NCBI taxonomy): domain Eukaryota; kingdom Viridiplantae; phylum Streptophyta; class Pinopsida; order Pinales; family Pinaceae; genus Pinus; species Pinus taeda. The sequence goes on from APFE031471573.1 coordinate 97,664, forward strand.
GGCCTTGAGTTTGGCTTTGACTTGGAGGCATGTGTGGGAAACTGGGGAACTGCATTGAGGATTCAACAGAGGGAGAAGACAATGGGGTAGTGGAAGAAAAATTGTCAACTCCGAGAGTTCCTATTTGTTTTTTTCTTTTCTTTTTTTGCATTACCCTGACTCAACATATCAATGGACAAGGTTGCTTGGTGTTTGACATTTTCCTCAACATTTTTACAGAGACCTATATCATGGCCAGGTATTTGTGCAAGGTGGTACTTGAATCTATAAATGCCTCCACTAAATTTCGCTTTGAAAAAATTACAAAGGAGCTTAGGGTCTCCAATAATATTCTCACAATAAGCCCAAGTAAAGTCCTTCTCCCTCAGCATTGTTGTTGTTTTGGACTTGTGTTTAAATTGTGATTTTTGTTTAGATTTGGAGCTGTGCCTTCTATTTAATTTGGTTCCTGTAAAAACAATAAAAAATTAAAATTGTCATATATAACTTCACAAAAAAGAGGGTTTGCTTTAAAGGATATGAGGTTTTGTTAAGGATCAAAGAGGAGTCTGTCCAGCAACACAAGCACATTTTGACCTAATATATGATTATGACCTTCAAACACAATTAGGTATATATGAGCAAATTCTACCTAAAGGAAATATTATCAACATATATTGCATTGTAATCTTGAATTTACAAGTTCATTTAGCATAAGATAACTGAACTAATACATCAATAACAGATTAAGGAAGAACAAAAATACCCAAAGTTGTGAATGCATGGTTAAAGCCTTTGAAGTCGACAAGACATTGACCAAGGAAGGATTGCTTGATGACTTGGTCGATGGTTGGTATGAAACCATTTCTTAGTGCATTTTTAAAATCTATTTAAGCCCCATTTATAGGGTTGAAAATTCATAACCAAAGGAATACGCCAAACATTCGATTACTGAATAATGAAACATGAAACTTGCCATTGAAAACAACATTGAAACTTCAATATGGTAATATACCTATTATTTATGCCAAGTGCCAATGTACCTCGATTGTTGAACAGTGAAGTGGCTAAGCCTAAAGGTAACACACGTTGAAGGTGACGCGCGACTACCTGAGGGTTAATATGGAGTATGGATAGAGCACACATTGGCGACTGACCGATATGGACTCTGGACTTAGGCTCACCTTGGTGGTTCCCCGATATTGAGTCTAGACTATGTAATAGTGAGTAGTGATTGATTACTGAAGGTCTCGACGTATGAGTTTTGGGCCTAAGAAATGACTGAGAAATACATTTTGGAATGAATGACGTTTTGCTTTTAGCAATGCGGCATACCTAAACTTGAAAATCTCATGCTTGTCAAGTCAAGGATAAAAATTGAATAAATTGGAATCAATCACAGGAATCTGCTTTAATCGGCAAGCCTCAAGTCAAACTTGCAATTGACCATGAGTTAAACTTGGTCAATGTGAGTTAGACTCACAAATATTTAGATTGGATTGTTTGGAGAGTGAGCAGATTCCAACTTGTGATTAATCGTGATTGGTAAACAAGTCTTGTTTCACTGCTTGTAACTAAAATCTGAACTGAAAATAGGATATCTTACAATTGAAACTAATTGTGAATTTTATAAACTAAAATTGGCCCATCGGCATCATTTCTATTTGCATCTGGGTGCGTCAACGGAAGAGATTAATTTTAAATCAGGTTCATGGAGAAAATATTTTATGGAAGATGTTTCTTTTATGTCGAGGAAGACATAGTAATACTTTTTATTAAATTTGAATAACAATAGTATCTACTCTATATCTCCCGTATCTCATTATTTTTATCTCTTGTAACTCATACAGAGAGTGGGGTAATAGTGGACATGTAGCATCAAGCTCCACTCCTTTTAATCCAAACTTTTTCATGAAAACTTTTGTGTCACTTGCGCCGCAAAACCTTCATTGTAGAGTGTGGAGTTAACACCTACCTCTTTATGACAAAAGCTACACATACCTTTTGACTTGGTTTTTTCACATTTTGTCCATTCTTTGTTTGGAGTCTGGGACAACAAGCTCCACATTCTTTTTTTCCATACCTCTATGTAAGTTTAACTTTTCACATTTTCTTTTCTTCAACCAATATCAAAAGCATTTGTGAGCTTCTTTCAAGGCATGAATACATGCTTCAATCATGTAAATTAGCAAAGTTTCTAAAGCAAAAAATAATGACGAAGTTATCCTTTTCCATTTCAAATAAGTTAGGATTCTATTGAGAGATTTTAGAGATAATTATTAACTGGCCCTCCACTTTTCCCTTTTCCTTAATATAAATTGCATCTCTTATTACATTTCTAATCAATAGATTTACATCAAATACTAGATCAGGGCGAAGGACTTTTCATAAATGCTTCCTTGTCCAGTAGAAGAATAAATGGTCAACATGTCAGCTTGGCTCCAATTTCTTGGGAATTAATAATTGTTTTTAAAAATGGCTACTCTTGTTTGAATCTAGAACTATGTAGCTTTGAAAATGGATTTTCCTCCAAATTTATCTTGGAGAGGTACTTATTAAAGGCTTCTCTATGTCTCCTCCACTAGAATTAATGGCTTGTATGTTGAAAATTATAGCAGAGCTCCCTTCTGAGAAGCCTGATCATCCCATTGTCACCAAGAGCTCCTCCTTTTCCCCAAATTGGACCCAAAACAACAATGAGTTCTTAATTGTGATCCAACTTGAGAAATTTTGATTGACACTGCAACTCAAGAACTATTAAATTTGAAGTGCGCTAATATGATTCATCATTCTTTCATTGAATAATTATATTGTTTTTTAATTTGTCATTTGTGCTTGTAGTATGTGGTACTAACCTTGTTTCACTTGAAAGGGTTTTTATTCTTGGACTATGACAATGCTAGTAAGATTTAGGGCTTTTGTAGTATTTGTACCCGATGATCATTTTTGCAAGATGTATGTCCTATGTGGAAAGAAATAAGCATTTAGTTATTAACTCCTAAACTAAAGCACTATTTCTTTTATTAGGTGCCATGTAATGTCCTCTACAAATTGAGGGAAAATGGGACGTAATATCCTATCAATCCTCGTAGACTATGGTCCTCCATAAAGGGAAAAACCCCCAAAATACCCATTGTTGGGCAATTTTAGGGAAAATTGGGCTTAAAAAACCCAAATTTGGGGTTTGGAGTAAGGTTTACTCAATCACTTAAGAATATGAAACCCCTCTACAAAATCTATAAATAAAGAAGGATTGAATTCATTTTGGATCACGAAGTGTGGATTAATTCATTTGTTGTTGAGCATTAGGTATGATAGTTTTTGACCACTTCTATCTCTTGTCAATTTCGATGATGAAATATTCCACCCTAGTTGACATTCCTTATTATCTCGATGTTTGAGCACAAGGGTCTCTGGCTGGTCAGCGAATTCTATTGGATATTGGTCTCTTGTCTTTTTCTGGGCATAAGATTTCTGTTAAAGGTGAATGAATTTGGAGGATAGTGCATGATAGCTTATTTCTGTTTGGCATACACCTCTCTTGAAGGAAGAAACAAAGTTTCTGAGTCCTTAATATCTTGTTCTAGGCAAAGCACTTACCTTAGGCAGTGGATTTGTTTCTGGCACCTGGAGTAGCGAAACTCTTTGCTTTATTTAGTTTTTGCATGCACAATTAAAAGGAGCACTTCCCCAGTTATTAATTCTCAGCCTTAGCTAAGGAAGCATGTTTTCATATCTCATGTCATATTCACTAGTGACATACTTTAATTGTCTTATCTATCCATGCAAGGAAGGTGCATTAGGATTAGGAGTTAAGAAAGTTGAGACATTGTTGTACATGTTTCCAGAGTCAGATTCATTGTACCTTCTAGACTAAAGGAAAAGTGAATAGTAGTGTTTGAAATTTTTAGTTATTTCTTGTTTCAAAGAGTAATAAATTGTGATGTGGTTTGAGTTTCAACTCTGTGTACTTGCTGTTACTTTCTTCAGTGGCATGTGCTTCCCTATTTAGAACAAGGGGTTTTTCTGAAGTATCTAGCCTCCAAAGCTTCTTCAATGCAAACTAAATAGAAAATCATGCCCTCGTACTCCAAATCATCTAAGGCATCACCCTAGAGAAGTTCCAAATTAGACCAATGAGCTTTGATGGGCCAACTCCAACCCCATGTCACTATACAAGTGTTGACATCACTGCTACAAAAATTATTCTGAAGTGTTGCATCCTACACCAATTCCTAAGATGGATGCCCAAAGGGGTTCTAGAACAAGGCTCAACCTTCATTACCACATTTAAGACTTTTCAAAGGGATCGATCCCTTTAAACCATACCAATTTTTACATTTTCACAATTTGGCCATGTTCTTATCAATTTATATTTTGTATTGAAAATTCAGTCCTATTTTACATGTTTATTAAATTTAGGAACAATTATAGGTCAGCTCCAGCAAAATGTCAAAATATTTGTGGGTTACGTTGGCATTTCTCCAAATACTATCACACATGTATATATAATCACATGTTTTCGTTTTTAGATCTTGATTGGTTGAACAAAAAGGTTCGCTGCTTGTGTAATTTTGTCCCATACCTCCACATCAACACTCGTAGATAACAATATAATTAGTTCCTCATCTGTGTGCATAGTAAGGTCCCTTTTGGTTGATATTTTTGATGGAGCAACCTCTGACGGTACACCTTTTACCACAGAGATGTTGTTATTGGATAGAAATCTCAGAGGAGTCTTACACTAGACATATAAATGGCTATTGTATATCACAATAATAAGCATTAACATATGAAGATGTGCAGACCCTAAACTATGTGCATTCAATCCATTACTTTTTCTTTCATGGTAGATTTCATTCTACATAGTAGATGTGTTGTGGCACTTGAGTGTGTTCACATCAAAAATTCTAAGGCCAAACCCGGATTCTCATGTGTCATGGAAATTCAACATATGCCTTGTTCACCTAAGAACTACTTGTAACTGATAAGCCCTAGAAATGGGTAATTATATGGGCTCATTTGGTCTCCTAACTCAGCTTAATCCACCATTCTCATTATTTTATTACATGTTTTTAATTATATTTATGCTAATAGAGTGAATTGGGTTAGTCATTATGCCATGAAGTCTAATGTGTGCTTTATGCAGATTTTTGGTCAATTTGGACAAAGTCAAAGGATTAATAAGAATTTGGCAGCCAACATTCAAGGAAAACAGGGGAGAGGATTTGTAGGAGGGTGTCCCCCTCATTTATGACTCCCTACCTTGAATCCTCTATCAGAAACTCAGAGCACAAACAACCACATCGATGCATGCAAGGGGCAGTCGAGCAAGTCAAGAAGAATTGTTATCTATCTCTAGTTCTGGGAAGCCAAGCCCCTTGATTTTAGGAGGGATGTTGGGGGAATCCATTTGTATAAATAGGGGGGCTTAGAGCCTCAGCAGTTTAGCTAGTTATTAGTATAATTTTTTCACTTTTTTTGCAGCTCTTGTTTAGCTCATTTTCGAGCTTATTTTTTGTAAACAGTTTATGTAATGTGACTTTTATTTTGATAATGGAGATGACATATTTTATGAGCCAACACTGATTTCTTTGATAGAGCTGAAGCTCTTGGTTTAGGGCCCAACCAAATCTACCCAAAACCTCTCACTTTGTACTTAAATGTTTTTGCTTCAGTTCATGAGTTAATTTCTATTACATAGATTCATTTTACCTTGTTTAGAATAGGTTGCTTTTGATGGTTTGCATAGCTGCTTTTGTTTCAGTTGATGAAGTAGGTTAACACAGTGATAGGCTAAGATTCAAAAATTCCAACAATAGGCCCTGATCTCCTTTCTCCCTTCCTAGGACCTGATTTGAGTTCAAGGCACCATTGCGGCCACCAAAAACACAAATTTTCTTCTTCCATGCAATTTCTAGTGTGATGATTTTTTTTGAAAAGTTAAAGGGTTTCTTCAGATTCATTTTGCCAAGATTATTTCTTGTTTCTGTAATAAATCTCTTTGCAAGCTTTTCTATTAATTGAGTATTGTTCAACACTTCATGTTTCTAGGTCAGAAATTAGGTTAACAAGAGATATGAATCTGTTTTCTTGGTGCAGCTAGTCCTTTTCTTGCTCAGTTTCAGCAGTTAGATGTGCAGATCTCTTAAAACACAGCTCAACTCACAATACATCAATAAAGTAGCCAGCATCATCTCATTTCTCACAGGTTTCACAAGTCATTCACAGTCCTTCACTAATCTTCCCTAATTTCTACACCTTTTCCATAAGCTTTCCTCTCGTCATTTGAACAAATCCAACCATAATTTTCTTTCCTCGTCCTCCTTGTTAAGCCCTAGACACCTAAACACATCCCTCTAGTCCTCACCTACCCTTTCCCACCATTTTTCCACTCTTAAAACCTCTAAAAATAGCTCTCAGCATCCTCTTATAGAACCTCCTGTAGATCCCCTACAGCCTCCTATGAGTTTCCTGTGAGTGATTTTTCAAAGTCCAATTGCAGGGGAAGTCTTTAGAAGGTTACCAGAGGCTTCTTAAGACCCCTCCACACCTTCTTACACCTCTGCAAAAACCAAATCCACCCTCCATCACCACCGAACCTCTGCCACAGTCACAAACAGACAAAATCTCATGCATAACAGTTTCACGTAAAACACGTAAAAACGCAAAAAGATGTTCTTCTCTCATTTTATTCTAGGAATAAATTGAATAGATGTAATTTACCTTTTCAATAGTCAATGACACTCATTTCATCAATTTTCATCTCTTTTACTACAAAAGCAGGGTTAGTTGGAAAAATTAGGGTTTGTTAGGGTTTGCTTTACACTCCAGTCTTCTTTCTCTTTCTACAAATAGAATAGTCTTTGTAGAGTTATTTTTCTTTCATCACAGTTAAAAGCTTCTTCTGGAAACTTATAGAAGTTGGCTTGATCTCCTAGTGATCTTACGCCAACTGACCAAGTGACAGCCTACAGTAAGAGCTAGTACTTGTGCATACAACACCGTTGCTTCCAAGTTTGTTACAAACTATCGAGTTAATAAAAGTAAAGTAGGAAGCCCCAGGAGTTGCAGCATTATTGTTGCAATACTGGTGCTCACCACTTTTTGGTGATGTTGCCAGGGAAGCATCAAAGTATTTTGTGATCACTGATTTCTTCTATTTTCTACTGCAACATTCTGTTAAATAGTTTATTTCAGCAAAAGTAGAGTAGTTGTTCTTTCAATTTCTGCATTTCCTTAGTTTCATTTCAGTTCTGCAATCTCCATTTCAACAAAAGTAGATTAGTCATTTCAATTCTGCAATTTCCATTTCAACAAAAGTATATTAGTCATTTCCTTGCTTTCATTTCCATTCCACAATTTTCATTTCAGCAAGTTCACTTCAGTAGTTGCAATTTGTTTGTTCAATCAATTTCAATTTTGCAGATACAAGCAGTGACAATAAAAAAATCACCCCAAGAAAAAAGAGATTCCCTTTCATGCCTCATAGGAACAGAGATAATTTAGGTAAATTACTACCCAACACCCCCACCACATCACAAAGCCACCCTTCTCTCTTCTTCGGTGGTAATGATCTAGAAGATCCTTTAGGAGAACAAACATAAATATTTGAAGAACCTATAAGAGAATAAGAGGAAGAAACCATCCCTCCTGAGACAATGGCTGAAAATAGAAATGCTAGGGGAAATGGAGAAAGAGTAGAGGGTACCTTTCCCATCCGATAGACTAATGGGGACACTAAAATGAAGAACATAAGCCCTTCAGCCCTACCTCACTTCCATGGATTAACTACATAAGATCCTGACACATTCCTATTTGAGTTTGTTCTTATCTGTCGAACCTATGCAGAAGACGAGCAAAATTTGAAACTGTTTCCTTCTACCTTCAAGGATGCACCATTGCGTTGGTTCATGGGGTTACCTGGCAACAACATCACAACTTGGGCTCAGATGCAGTAAGCCTTTAATAACAAATATCGTGACTACTGTAGGTCAAAAAATACCAAGAAAGAAATATTCTGAATGACCATAGGAAGTGATGAATCCTTGGAGGACTATGAAGAGAGATTCCAACTCAGTTATAAAAGGGTCAGGTGCACACTTGACCTCGAATCTCTGAAGTTGGTTCTGCTTAGAGGAATTCCGAAAGACCTTCTAGACATCCTCCATTTACTGGCTGGGGGAGACATCTACCAGCTACCTTATGAAGACATCAACACTATCTTTAGAAACCATTCTAGGGCAGCCAGAAAGAGAGGTAGGGGGAGTCAACCCATGGCTAGTACCTCCTCCTCCAGTTCATACCTCAAAGGTGAATTTGGAAACATGCTGGAAGATTTCATGATCCCAGCACCACTGTGTGCAATAGAAGCTGCCACGGGAGGGGGGGGGGGGGGTGGGGGGACCACAAACTGAGGATGATCTCATGAAAAAATTGATTGAGAATCCACCCCCCAGTATGTTGCCATTAGAAGAGCTAGTGAAATAAACCCAAGACAATCCTTTAGTTGATTTCTGTGTGGCCAACCCGACCTCTCTCCGAGTTAAGAATATAGAGTTCAGCCCAGAAAGAACCTTGAAAATCAACTCATTCCTATCCACCTCTCAAGAGAAGGAATTGTGTAGCTTATTGAGAAACCATTTGGATGCCTTCACTTGGAGCTATAAGGAGATGAAGGGAGTGCACCCTTCGGTCTGTACTCATCACATTTACATTAAGGAATATTGCAAACCAGTTAGGTAGCCATAAAGGAGGATGAATCCAGCTCTTAAAGACATTGTCAAGGAGGAATTGCAAAAGTTACTGGATGCAGGATTCATATACCCCATCTCTGATAGTGAATGGGTCTCTCCTTTGGTGCTAGTGCCAAAGAAAAATGGTAAGTGGAGAATCTATGTTGATTATCGGGAACTCAACAAGGTCACCAAGAAGGACCATTTTCCTTTGCCTTTCATAGATCAAGTGTTAGATGGTCTGGTGGGGAAAAGGTTTTTCTCCCCCCTAGATGGGTTTAGCGGGTACAATCAGATCCAAATTAGCCCAGAAGACCAAGATAAGACCACTTTCACTTGTCCTTGGGGTACCTTTGCATATCGAGTCCTTCCTTTTGGCTTGTGCAATGCTCCCGCCACTTTCCAGAGAGAAGTATTGATTATATTCTCTGAACTGGTTCATGATGCAGTGGAAATATATATGGATGATTTTACTCCTTATGGTTCTAACTTCCAGGAAGCTTTGTCTAACTTGGGAAACGTTTTGGACAAGTGTATTGAAATGAACCTGTCCCTCAGTTTGGAAAAGTGTGAATTCTTGATGACTGAAGGGACCATGCCAGGTCATGAAATCTCTCAGCAAGGATTATAGGTGGACCCCAGCAAAATTGCTATCATCCAAAGGGTCCCACCTCCTCAAAAGGTGAGAGATGTCTGAAGTTTCCTAGGCATAGTGGGATATTATAAAAGATTCATTAAAGATTTTAGTAAGCTAGCCTCTCCATTGTTTGGTATTTTGGGGAAAGATGTCGAGTTCATATGGATTGACAGTTGTCAAGAAGCCCTAGATACCTTGAAAAGTAAACTTGTGACTGCCCCAATTTTGAGAGGTCCAAATTGCGCCCTACCTTTCCACATTCACACAGATGCCTCGAACAAAGCAATAGGAGCAAACTTAGGAAAATTAATGAATAGTTACCTTATGCCATATACTTTATAAGTAAAAATTAATGAATAGTACATTCCTTAAATAAATTCAGACATTACATCATAGGCTATCAAACCTTTGTACACACTGATCATGCTGAAATTAGGTATTTAATGAACAATCCTAATGTGAATTCTTGCATTATTAGGTGTTTTATTTTATTGCACTAGTTTGATCTAATCATTGTTGATAAGCTTGGTAAGGAAAATGTTGTTGCTGACTTTTTGTCTACAATAAATATGCCTGTAGGTGAAGAAGGAATGGTGGATGATTAGATGCCAAGTGAAAAACTATTCGCTATCTTAGTACTCTCTCCATGGTTTGCTAATATAGGGAATTACTTGGTTTTAGCACAGTTCCCACCACACCTGTCCCAAAAAGAGAAGAGCAAGATCGTGAGGAAAAGTGCCCCTTTCACTTGGATTGGGGACAATCTCTTCAAACTTGGGCGAGATCAGGTTTTGAGAAGATGTGTCAGGGAGGAGTAAGCTTTTGACATTCTCCTGACCTGTCATGATGGGCCTTGTGGAGGCCATTTTGCAGAAAAGAGGACTTTCTTCAAAATTCTGCGAGTAGGTTTCTATTGGCCCACTCTTCATCAAGATGTGAGGAGATATATCAGCCAATGTGATCAGTGTCAAAGGATGGGGAAACCTACTTCAAAGGATGAGATGCCCTTGCAGCCTCAAGTGATTTTTGAGCCATTTGAGAAGTGGGGCATGGACTTTGTGGATCCTACCAACCCTCCTTCAAACTAGAAAGAATA